>CM029017.1:105967504-106105004 GCA_016801055.1 Panax notoginseng
TGCGCGCAGTAAGAAAAAATCCTTGTCGGAAAAGCCACCTCTTTCCTGGGAACGATCTGGTTGTCAATATTGTGATCCTATAATATTAATTAGGAATAATTATTGAAAGATTGAGGAGTTATAAATAATTGATGAATAAATAAAAATTGTTGATAAACATGATAAGTAAATATTTGTTAATTTTTATATAAATGGAGGAATTTTAGCATGAGATATTTGTTGAAAGTTTGGCATATTAATTTTTCTGTGGAACCATAATTATCTTCTCTGATAAATATTCATTAAGATATATTATGATAATATATTATAATTGTATAATTTTTATAAATTATAATTGTTTAAATAGTTAAAACATGTGAAATAAATGAGGGAGTTCTCATTTTGAATTTGAATTCTCATTTTCAAAAGAGTGTGTGGCTGCATTATTTTCAAGAAACCATATGCGTATAAATTTTGTCAGAAGTGGTGTGCTACACTTTCCTATAAATAGGCTACTTAGTTAAACAATGAAACTCACACCAGAATCAAAAAATTCTCTCTCTATAATATCGAGCGTATTTCTTGTGAGTATAAAGATATTTTTAGTTTAGATTTTTGTGCAAGATTTTCTTCGAATAATATCTGATATTCCAGTCAAATCCAGTTTCTTCTAAGGTAAAGGATATTATATTTTTTTTTTTCCGTAAATGAGGTTATTTTCTTTCAATACTCGTAAATGATATTATTTCCTTCCATATTCGTAAGGGATATCATTTTCTTTCATACTCCATATTACGTAAAGCGATATTATTTCATCTTGTATTCTTAAATTTAACTTACTATGATAAGTATTGCTTCTATAATTTCTGAAATGATTAGAAATTTCGCTTCATCTAATATCATTTCACTGGATATTTGTCTGAACTTTCTTATTAAATTTGAAACTTTACATGTCTGAGTACTGTTCATGGGCACTGTTCATACATACGGTTCTATTCATACATACGGTACTATTAATGGGTACTGTTCATGAAAAAAATTTTCTTTTTCCAAGTTATCTGTTGTGACCTTTATTATTGAAATTGAATTCGTGTTATGGTCTCACTTGATTCGTTCTTATTATCATTATCATAATTCTCAGACTTAAATTATGTTGAAAAATTATCTTTGGCCCGTAGTGCAAAGATGAACTGTTGATTGATGAATATCTTTGACCCGTAGTGCAAAGATGAGTTGTTGATTGATATCTTTGGCCCGTAGTGCATAGATGGGCAGGTGTTTGGCATGATCATGACCACTGGTGATACAAACGAATATCCTTGGCCCATAGTGCATGGATAATTCGATGATGTGAAATATTTATTGATTGGTGTTACAGGGATAAATTATTGATGATGGGCTTTTAAATCATAGAAGATAGTAGACATCATGCTCTACTTGACTCTTCTAATGGATTGTTATTTCCGCTGCAGTTGTTGATCAAAAACTTGTTGTCTATTGTATTCTACCAGATTTTTCCCTATTGAGAACCGAGGATAGTTTATTCTGCATTATCTTAGTCATAATATTCTTTATCGGGCTAGTTGAGCTCATCATTTTCCTATTTGTTCCATTTTTCTTCTCAGGAGGCTAAAATATAGCTGGGACTAGTCGGGGTGTGGAGTGATGGTTCAAGACAATTATTATAGTAGTCCTCATTATTTTATAAAATAGTGTATCAATAATTTTAATGAGGACTTTATTTGAGTTTGGATATTGTCTACAAGATAATATTTGTATTAAAACTCACAGTACATGTGTTGTCGTATTTTGTATGACAATTATATTAATGAAGTTTGTATTTGGTTTCTGTACCATATATTTGGCGACTCAGAATGGGTTGTGTGGACCCATTTTGGGGGCGTCACAGTTAGTATCAGAGCTTAGGAATATGATCTCTGATGGAGATCTGGGATTAGAACTAGGAGGGGAGAGACGAGTAAATCCTTCGCTAATGTGTCCTACCTAAACTTATTTGTTTGGTCGGTCAGAATATATGGATATTATGTGGCATGTCAATTTATTTAATTAACCCTTGTTTTGTGGCAGTATTTAAGAATAGCATCTAAAATTTTTGAGATGAGCAATGAAGCACATGAGACTGTTGAGACACCAGCAATCAACAACCAGGATAATGTGCATCAAGAAGGCAATAATCCTCCTGTAAACAATAACACCAACCAAATGATGAATGATGGGATGTTTAAGAGCTTTCTACAATTCATGCAAAACCAGACGAGAAAGACTCCTGTTCAAAATACAGGTGGAAACAATGGTAACTCACGGCTTGTCACTACCAAGCAATTTAAGGAGTTGGGACCGCCAGAGTTTTTGGGAAAGCCTGAGCCACTTAAGGCAGAGACATGTATTAAGCTGATTACCAAGATATTTGATGTTTTGGGATACACTGAAGAGCAGAAGGTTCCTTTCACCACCTTTATGTTGCGCGGAGAGGCAGATTACTAGTGGGAATCTATAAAACTTACCCATCCGTCCGCACTTAAGATGTCTTGGGAGAGGTTCCAAGAATTATTCAACGACAAGTACTTTCCAGAAAGTATTTGTGACGATTTGATTGTTTGAATTGTGATTCTGGGGACAAAATCCTTGTAAGGAGGGAAGGATGTAACGATCCGAAATTTTGATTTGTAATTTAAATATTTATTGAGTTATATAAATATTATTTGAGGTGTTTATTGTTAAATAAATATTTTATTGAAGTGATGGTTGATGAATCTAAATGTATTAGAGAATTTTCTAAATTAAATTAATTTGTAATTTAAAGGTTGTATTATTACGTGAGGTGTTATGGTGTTGTGTTGATTTAATAATTTAGATGGTATGTTAAATTATTAAATAAAGTTATAATGAAAATTATAATTTGGTGATATTTGCTAAAAGGTTATATTTAATTAAAATATAGTATGTGATTAATTTAATGGGTTGATGTTTGATATGAAAATAATATGTAATTATAGTTTATAAACTAAAGTGTTTATTAAAATAAATTAAAAAGGATTTAAATTAGTTTTTGCCAATCAAGGCTTAAGCGTTTTAATTATTTAAAATTTAAATGGTTTGCCAAACAAGCCTTAGGCTTAAGCGTTAATATCACTGTTTGATGGGTGATACTCATGTTAGGTGGCTTATGAAAATATACCGAAGCTCTGTTTTGAAAAAACTGGGTTCTGCAAGTCGCGCGGGCGAGCAGATGTCGCGCGGGTGCGAGGCATTTTCATATAAAACTCGCGCGGTCGCGCGAGTGCCCATTTTCAGACACTGAAGTCAGTTTATTCTGCAGACTTTAGTTGTTCGTTGTAGCTTAGCTTAAGGTTATGGAATGTGAGAATCATGTAACAACAAGATTAAATAAAGTCATGTTATGCGGTTTATGAATTCAAAATGTTAAAAGTGATTAGTAAATCGAGAATGCGTTATGTGATAGTTTGGTATACATAATGAAAGTTAGACAAGTGTTGCTAAGTAAAACACTTGGAGTTTCTGAACTGTGAATGGTAATGAACCTGTTATGATATGTTATCATGTCTAATAGGTATTGTGGTTCTAAAATTATGTGTAGGTGATCGTGAGTTTAACTTTATAAGCTTACACTCAAGGCAAGTTTCTAAACTCTATCTTTTACATTGAGAAAGTTTCCTAATTCTTTTCTTTCGTGGGCTAGTTTCATTATTACATTGTGAAGCTTTATTCTTTGATTGAACAAACTTTCTATTTCAACTGTTGATTGAATAAGTCAACCGTCCTAGTTCATTCGAACTAATTTTTAACTCTAATGTTATTTGAATTCTCATGTTATTGATTCATTCTAACTTGTTTATAGTTAAGCAAGTTTCTTAAGTTACATTCTTGTATAATGAACACAGTTTGAACTCTCGTCTTATTTTTGAACTGTTTTATTCCTTGCTTGAATTTAATACCATGTTGGGCAAGTTTTTAGCTTCCAACTTGCTATCAATTAATGTACGTTCAGTAATTTAATTTCTAATGTTATAAGACTTTAACCTTAGCTTATTTATTGTTCAAGCAAAGGGTTACCATTTTATTCATTTTGTTGAATACTTATGCTCTATAGTTAATTCAAGCATGAGTTTAATATGTACAACCAGTTTATTTATGATTCTCAATTGTTCAATGTTATGTTGTTATTAAATATCTATTGTGATTATCAAACACTATTGATTTAACTAGTCCTCTAGTTGATGTTCGTTAAACTTCAATTTCCCTTGAAAGCTTATCCAAACCAAACTTTCTTTGGTGCGGACTTGTACTCTAAATACTGGGATGAACAACCATATTATTATTAGGGGATAATTTACGCGTAGCGTTAAAATATTTGTGCACAATACATTGTATGAAGGGTTGATCCCCCTAAGTACGAGAAGTCCTTATAGTCTTATGACTGTTAAAGTTGGAGTTGTAAGATTACTCACAACTGTGAACATAGTTCATGGTCTTATGACCCTCAGTTATATAAATTCCATATTTTGGATTTCTGTTTTTGATTATCATTGTTGGAGTATTATTCAGACTTGATGAGCCTATTCGTTGGCAATTATTATTATTATTTTCCTGTTGATTTATTGTTCTATCCAGTGAGTAATTGTTTTGCTCACTCTTGCATATTTATACACTCATTGCATCTAAAGTTGAGAAGGTAGATGAGCCTTCAACTAGCAAAGGAAAGGGAAAAATATACAAGTGATGCTGATTTGTACCTTTGTTTACTGTTATGATTATAGACTTTTCAATAATGATGTAATGTAATAATTAAATTTCGCAATTGAATGATGTTTAAAGGTTAGATAACCTGGGACGTTTTTGAATTATTGTTGTAACCCTATTTAAAGGGAGGATTATGGTTTAAATATTATTTTATTTGGGTAGATATTATGTATGTATGGATAGTGAGCACCAAATCTTGTGGAAAATAAGTACCTAGATTTGGGGGTGTCACAGTATTCGTCACATGAAGGAGGTAGATTCATCAAACTTGTAAGACCCCAACTTTTATAAATAAAGATGAATTTTTTATAAATATCATTTTTGAATATTATGGAGTTAATTTGATATAATGTTATAGTTATGGGTAATATTTATAAATTTTGCAAAGTACGCAAGTTGTTATATAATATTCGATTGGTCGGGAAATATTCGTTTTAACAGGAAATATTCGTACAACGACACAATTATTGGTGGACCCCACAACGGAATTATTGTCGGATTGAGAAAACGACAAAAATATTTTATTAAAAATAACGGCGGAAGTTTTAACATTGTTACTGTTGAACTACTCAGTAGTAAAAGTACAGTAATACGTGTGGTTGCATAGTAGCACACGGTATTGATTATTAATGCTTATGTGAGAAGTCACTCAGTTTGATTCAATTATTGTCAGTTAATAATATGAATTATTTAGCGATAATGATGTTTTGTTTTATTCGTATTATTAACGTAATAAAACAGAAACATCTTTTTATATAAAACAGAATACTTTATTAAAGTTATTCTATAAATAGAATATATTATATTTTATTTAAAAGATTTTTCTTTAAATATGGACCGTCAGATTAAAGTAATCAATCTGGACCGTTCATGGATTAGTTACTATGCATTCTATTTTTCTATAAATAGCAGCTCATTCTTTTATTATTTCTTACGAATTCACTGAACTCTAGAGAGAGAAACTATAGAGAGAAACAATAGAGAGAGAGAAGAAGAGTATTCTGCTACTTAACTACTTCCTTATTTCAGCTCTTCTTTAAAACGGTAAGGGGTGTTATTCTTTCTTATTCATGAAGAGAACTGTTGTTATTCCATTTCTTATTATTCTGCTGGAATAACCTGTATACGCGGTCTACCCTATACTTGGTGACATTCTTCTATTATTCTGTTGGAACATCCTGTCTGTGTGTTTTACACCGGACCTGGTTCCGTTTTTATTATTATTCTGTTGGAACATCCTGTCTGTGTGTTTTACACCGGACCTGGTTCCGTTTTTATTATTATTCTGTTGGAACATCCTGTCTGTGTGTTTTACACCGGACCTGGTTCCGTCTTGTTATTATTCTGTTGGAACATCCTGTCTGTGTGTTTTACACCGGATCTAGTTCCATTATTTATTATTCTGTCAGAATATCCTGTCTGTGCGTTTACGCCGGACCTGGTTCCATTATTTATTATTCTGTTGGAATAACCTGTCTGTGCGGTCTATCGCATGCCGGGTGATTTCTTTTGTTATTCCATTCTTTATTATACTCAGTTGGTTAAGTTTTGACTTCTATACTCCATGAAATTTGTGGAATATCCTTGATAATTGCGTTTCATCTAGTATCTTTTCATGAAAATATTCTTCTAAGCATTCTTGAATTTTACTCCACAAAGCAGTATCATGTTGACAATTTGGACGTTGTTAATTCTTGGATAAATTAATTCTTGAACTTGTTTTATTGAATTCTTATATCATTGTCATCATCCTCATGTTTATAAAATGTTAAAAGTCATCTGTGGCCTGTAGTGCATAGATGGACTTGGTATGATTATGATCAGGGATTATTCGGTATAATCATGACCGTAATGTTACAAATGATGTGGTAAAAGTCCTCATTGGCCCGTTGTGCATTGATGGACAGTTGTTGGCATGATCATGACCATTAATGAATACACGAATATCCTTGGCCATAGTGCAGGGGTGATTCGATGATGTGGATTATTTTATTAAGCTGAGTCCCAGCGATAGCAGTGTTGAAAAACCTTTTAAATCATAAAAGATAGTAGAGTTTATTTTCTACTTGACTCTTTAAATGGATTGCTTGTTCCGCTGCAGTTAAACTTGATGTCTATTATATTTTATCAGTTTAACATTGTTGAAGGCTAATGATAATTTATTCTGCATTATCTTAGTCATAATATTTCTTACTGGGCTAGTTGAGCTCACCCTTTCTTTCACTGTTCTCTTCAGGAAATGAGAACGTAGCTGGGGCAAGTCGGGGCACGGAGTGATGGTTCGAATGATAGTATTAGTTAGTAGTCCTCACTATTCTATGTAATAGTGTGTTAATAAATGTAATGAGGACTCCTTTTGAGTATGAATACTCTCTAGAAGATAATATTTGTATTCAAACTCGCAGTTTATGTTTTGTCGTATTGTACACGACAGTTGTATTAGTAAGTTGTATTTGTATTCTGTACTATGTATCTGACGACCCAAGATGGGTGATGTATACCTAATTTTGGGGGCGTCACAAAACTAGAGTAGAATAATATGACTGTATCGCAATACGAAGCAAAGTTTGTGGAGTTATTCCGGTTTGCATCTCATTTGGTAGACAATGAGGAGCGGATGACGCGAATGTATCTAATAGGTTTAAAACCTAAAATTCGTCAACATCTTATCTCTCATAAACTTTGCTTGTATTCAGATGTAGTAAATAGGGCTCAGTTATTGGGGCGGGATTATAAGTCAGCTCAACCAAAAGACAGCAATCGGCATCACGATAATAGTTGTGACGCCTCCAAAATAGGTTCATTCCACCCAACCCATTCTGAGTCGCCAATACATGGTACAGAAAATAACTACAACTTTATTATTACAATTGTCGAGCAAAATACGACAACACGTATACTGTGAGTTTAAATACAAATATTGTCATCTAGATAGTATTCAAACTCAAATAGAGTCCTCATTATAATTATTGATACACTATTTTACAAAATAGTGAGGAATACTAAAACAACTATCTTGAACCATCATTCCATACCCCGACTAGTACCCGCTACATTCTCGCCTCCTGAGAAGAAAAATGGAACAAAAAGGAAAAGGGTGAGCTCAACTAGCCCAGTAAAGAACATTATGACTAAGATAATATAGACCAAATTATCGTTAGTCCTCAATAGGGAAAAATCTGATAGAATACAAAAGACAACAAGTTTTAGATCAACAACTTCAGCAGAAACAACAATTCATTAGAAGAGTTAAGTAGAGAATGAAATCTACTATCATCTATGAATTTAAAAGTCCATCATCGATATTTTAACCCTGTAACATCAATCAATATACATCTTGAATCAAATAGTCATCTTTGCACTACAGGCCAAAGATATTAATCAGTCGGTCATGTTCATCTCAACACCTGTTTATCTTTGTACTACGGGCCAAAGATATTCATCAAGAAATTATTCATCTTTGCACTACAGGCCAAATATATTCAGTAATATCATCATTTAGGACTGAGGATGATGAAAAATATATTTTAAAGCAAACGAATCCAATGAGACAAAAGAACAAATATTAAAGATTCGTACTTCGGTTTATCCATGTTAAAAAATACTCTATAATAAACTATTGTGGAGCAGAATTCAAAAATGATGATCAAAACATAGATCCAATCAAAGATAGGAACCATAACAGACAATTTTAGACACAGAAAAGAAAATTTAATTTTTCTGTGAATAGTGTCGTATACGGGAATAGTACTGTATACGTGAATAGTAACTCCGACACTAAAAGGTAGAAAGTCCACAAGAAAAATTATCATACTTCGTGAATAGTACTAGTGAATAGTAACTCATGAATAGTAACCCCGACATGAAAAGATAAGAATTTCACAAGAAAAATCTTACCAATATTCCGACATAATGATTTTAAAAGAAATAATATCATTTTTTTTAAAAAAAATAACATCCCTTACCTCAAAAGAATAATACTTCTGGCTGGAATATCAGATATAATGCTGAAAGAAACTTGCACCGTATAGCAACACTCAAGATATCAAAATACTCACAAGAATACGCTCGATAATATAGAGAGAGAAGATTTCAGTTTCTAGTTTGATTTTCAATTCTAACCTAAGCACTCTACTTATAGGAAAATGCTTAGAACACCAAAGCAGAAAATTTAATAAAATATTATTATTTATATATAAATTTCCTACGCACACCAAGAATTTTGAATTCAGCATCTTACACATACAAGTGGGGCCCACCAAAATGAAAAACATGTTTTACATATTTTTTGTAACTAAATAAATTCAGATTCAATATTCCGAAACTTCAATAATTCATAATAACTTTGTAAGTTTAAGTTTTTCTAAATTCCAAACAGAAATTGACCGAAATCCACATACGGACGATTTTACAGGCTAAAATCAAATTTTAGTCAAAAATAAGGTCCACCAACACACAAAACATGTGTTAAACATTTATTGCAACAAAAATACTCTTCCTCCTCATTTATTCATATATCACCCATTCATTGTAAAAATATCACCATTATTATATTATTATAATATAATAATATATTTAAAGGAATTATTTTATCAGAAAGATAAAATATCAATTTTCAACAATTGTCACATTAAAATTTTTTTCCATCTATATTCACATAAAATGAATATTTTTCTTACCATATAAATTAATAATTAATTATTCACAAATAATATTACAGAATCACAATACTGACAATCAGGCCGTTCCCAGGAAAGAGGGGGCTTTCCAATAAGGATTTCTCCTTACTGGCGCGCAATTAGGTGACCAAACCTCTCCTTAGACAGAATTTTCTAGACATTGCCAATAATGTTATCTAATAATATTATTCAAATAATATGAATTATTGATCTGATAATAAAAAATACCGTGTAGTGACAATTATTGAATAACAGTAATATAAAATATCAATGCAACAATTATTGAATCAATAAAATAAAATATTGAACAGTAATTACTGTAACAATTATTGAGTAGTGCCTTCTTACGTAAGAATCAATAATTGGTGCAATACCGTGTGCTACTATGTTTTAACCACTGGGTATTTCAACAGTATTAATGGTAACAACTACGCCGTTACTTATAAACAACTTATACTTGTCGTTTTCTTCATCCAATTGCTTTCCGTTATGGGGCCCACAATAGGATGCGCCGTCGTACGAATATTTCCCGATAGTTAGAATATTCCACGACTAAACGAATATTCTCCGACAACAATGAATATTTTATAACCACTTGCTTATTTATAAATATTTACGTATTTGTACCTATAACTAACCACATTAATGAAATCCACCCTTACTATTTCAAAATAATAAATAGAGGAAATTAAATTTAATTTATAATAAGTTGGGGTCTTACAACCTCCCCTCCTTATGAAATTTTGTCCTCGAAATTGATGTACGTACCTGGTGTTTCAAAAAAGTGTGGATACCTTGCTTTCATTTTCATTTCCAACTCTCAGGTCATTTCCTCAATAGCACGGTTCCTCCACAAAACCTTAACTTGTGGTATGACCTTTGTGCGTAGGATATGCTCCTTCTTATCCAAGATCTTGACAGGTACCTCATCGTACATTAAATCTTCGGCTATTTCGTCTGGTTCTAACTCAATAACGTGGTTCGGGTCGTCCACATAATTTCGTAACTTCGATACATGAAAAACGTTATGAACACGCGACATACTTGGCGGTCAAATGAGTCTATAGGCCACATTTCCTACTCAATCAAGAATTTTAAATGAACCAACAAATTGACGGTTGAGATTTCTTCTCTTCATCGACTCTTACTTCTAGAATAATGCCTTCTTGCACCTTCTTCTTTATATTCATCAACTCCGGTGTGTAGCTTGAGCGATTTTAACTTTATCGATTAAAGTCGATTCTACTCGTATATTCGTTATCTTTACACAGGTTCTTAGAACTACGCCGTTACTTATAAACAACTTATACTTGTCATTTTCTTCATCCAATCGCTTTTCGTTATGGGGCCCACACAAGGCTGCGCCGTCGAACGAATATTTTCCGACAGTAAGAATATTCTACGACCAAATGAATATTCCCCGACAACAATGAATATTTTATAACCACTTGCTTATTTAAAAATATTTGCGCATTTGTACCCATAACTAACCACATTAATCAAATCCACCCTTACTATTTTAAAATAATAAATAGAGGAAATTAAATTTTATTTATAATAAGTTGGGGCCTTACAACCTCCCCTCCTTATAAAATTTCGTCCTCGAAATTGACGTACGTACCTGGTGTTTCGAAAAAGTGTGGATACCTCGCTTTCATTTCTATTTCTAACTCCCAGGTCATTTCCTTAATAGCACGGTTCCTCCACAAAATCTTAACTTGCGGTATGACCTTTGTGCGTAGGACATGCTCCTTCCTATCTAAGTGTGGATACCTCGCTTTCATTTCTATTTCTAACTCCCAGGTCATTTCCTTAATAGCACGGTTCCTCCACAAAACCTTAACTTGCGGTATGACCTTTGTGCGTAGGACATGCTCATTCCTATCTAAGATCTTGACAGGTACCTCCTCGTACATTAAATCTTCGGCTATTTCGTCTGGTTCTAACTCAATAACGTGGTTCGGGTCGTCCACATAATTTCGTAACTTCGATACGTGAAAAATGTTATGAACACGCGACATACTTGGCGGTCAAATGAGTCTATAGGCCACATTTCCTACTCGATCAAGAATTTCAAATGGACCAACAAATCGACGGTTGAGATTTCTTCTCTCCATCGACTCTTACTTCTAGAATAACACCTTCTTGCACCTTCTTCTTTATATTCATCAACTCCGGTGTGTAGCTTGAGCGATTTTAACTTTATCGATTAAAGTCGATTCTACTAGTATATTCATTATCTTCACACAGGTTCTTAGAATCTGTAACTCTATCTCCATCTTTGAAATGAGTCTTTGTGTTCGACAATAGCGCACTCGTACCCGCATACAATCTTCTACTCAACACGTTAGCTACCGCGTTTACTTTTCCAGGATGGTATTGGATAGTATGATCGTAATCTTTCAACAGCTCGAGCCAACATCGTTATCGCATGTTGAGTTCTTGGAAGCTCTTCTCACATTTCTCGCTCCATTCAAATTTTGTATCCTTACGAGTTAGCTGAGTTAATGGAGTAGCGATTCGAGAAAATTCTTACACGAATCTCTGATAATAACCAGCTAAGCCTAGAAAGCTACGTATTTTGATTACTGACTTAGGCTGCTCTCAACTGTGACTCATATCCCAACCTTGGATGGCACGTCATAATGGCACCTATCAGTTTACTACCACACAAATATGACGTCTCCTACGGAGAGTTTAGCTTCGGTGCATTCCACAAAGGAAGTCACCAAATAGAGGCTAGGGTACCAACTCCTGTAGTTGGGTTTCTAACTCCTGAAGTTCAATAGGAGCCATTCTATATGAGATTTTAGAAATGGGTTTTGTACCTGGTTCAAAGTCGATACAAAATTCAATATCACGCTCTGGGAGTAGGCCATGAAATTCTTCAGGAAATACGTCAAAAAATTTACTAACATAAATATCATTCAAATCTGACGTATTTTTGTTCAAGTCCATGACATGGGCTAAGAAAGCTTGACATCCATTTTTTAATAAACGAATGGCTTTATGGCTTGATATGAAAGAGTTTGACTTCAATGGTTTGGTTGCTTGAATTCGAATAACAGGTTGCTTAGGAATATGAAAACTAACAACCTTACGAAAGCAATCAATTTTGGCATGATGAGTAGTTAACCAATCAATCCCTAAAATCACATCAAAAACAAGTATCTTTAAAGAGATAAGATCAACAGGTAATGTGATGGTGCCATCCTGAATCGTGCAAAATTTATAAACAGTAGATGTAATGAAGGTTTCTCTTAACAAAGTTTTAACAAACAAGTCAAAGTCTAATTTCTCAAGAGTCAAGTTCAAACGTTGAGCACAAGCAGGAGAGATAAAAGAATGGGTAGAACTGGTATCTAATAAGGTATAAAATTCGTAAGAATTTATAATTAACTAACCCGTGCTAACTTCATTCGGGTTCCTCGAATTCTGACCAGTCACGACAAACGCTCTTCCAGGAACCGTTGACTTTAACTTTTCTGGGACAGCCTTTTGAGTCACCATCCCCGCTGGACTGGGTTTTGCTACCGTACAATCTCAAGCGATATGACCTTCTTTTCCACAATTATAATATACCTTGGAAGGCTGTGAACAGTTTGGACTTATATGTCCCTCCTCTCCGCATTTGTAGCATCTAACTGGCGTTCGTTCTCCTCCCCTAGAATTTGTTGCTGGTGCTGCTACCGATGTCTTCCCGTCATCGTTAAATATTCTCTTCTTAAAATTTCCACTTGAATCATTTCTTCTATTATCTTGGCCATGATTACTACCGAAGTGGTTACCATTTCTGGCATGATAATTTCCTCCACGATGGTTATCATTGCTCTGATGATTGTTGCCATCGGTACGACCCTGGTTGTGGTCCCCCGGTTGAACGTACTCATTATCTCGCTCTAATAATTGAGCCCTGTTGACAACGTCTGAATACAGAGAAAATTTGTGAGAAATGAGATATTGACGTATGTCGTGTTTTAAACCTCTCAGAAACATCCGTGTCATACGTTCTTCATTCTCCACCAAATGAGGTGTAAACCTGGATAACTCCGCGAACTTCGCCTCATACTGGGACACCGTCATGTTGTTCTGCTCTAGTCTAATAAACTCTACCTCCTTCATATGATGAATACTTTCAGGAAAGTACTTGCCATTGAACAGTTTCTGAAACGTTTCCCAAGACATGCTGAATGCGGCTAGCTGGGTACGCTTCACAGATTCCCACCAGTAATCTGTCTCGTTACGAAACATAAAAGTGGTGAATGGAACCTTCTGTTCCTCCGTGCATCATAAGACATCGAATATCTTGGTAATTTGCTTGACCCACGTCTCCAATTTAATCAGATCCGGCTTTCCCCAGAATTCTGGTGGTCCCAACTCTTTAAACTACTTGGCTATAACAAACCGTGCGTTGCTATCATTTTCACTTGTATTTTGTACACGAGTCTCCCTCGTCTGATTTTGCATGAACTGTAAAATGCTTCTAAACATCCCGTCGTTCATCGTCTGATCAGTGGTGTTGTTTACATTAGGAATACTGCCTTCCTGTTGCACGTTCGCCTGGTAGGTGATTAAAGGTGTTTCCACGGTCTCATTCACTCTATTGTTAACATTCTCAGCTGCCATTCTCAAATACTGCCATAAAATAAGGGTTAATTAAAGAAAATGATATACCACATAATACCCATATATTCTGACCAACCAACAAATAAGCTTAGGTAGGACACACTAGCGAATGATTTACTTGTCTCTCCCCTCCTAGTTCTATTCCCCGATCTCCGCCAGAAATCATATCCCTAAGCTCTGATACCAACTGTGACGCCCCCAAAATAGGTTCATTCCACGCAACCCATTTTGAGTCGCCAAATACATGGTATAGAAAATAACTACAACTTTATTATTACAATTGTTGAGCAAAATACGACAACACGTATACTGTGAGTTTAAATACAAATATTGTCATCTAGACAGTATTCAAACTCAAATGGAGTCCTCATTATAATTATTGATACACTATTTTACAAAATAGTGAGGACTACTAAAACAACTATCTTGAACCATCATTCCATACCCCGACTAGTATCCGCTACATTCTCGCCTCCTGAGAAGAAAAATAGAACAAAAAGGAAAATGGTGAGCTCAACTAGCCCAGTAAAAAACGTTTTGACTAAGATAATATAGAACAAATTATCGTTAGTCCTCAACAGGGAAAAATCTGATAGAATACAATAGACAACAAGTTTTAGATCAAAAACTACAGCGAAAACAACAATTCATTAGAAGAGTTAAGTAGAGAATGAAATCTACTATCATCTATGAATTTAAAAGTCCATCATCGATATTTTATCCCTGTAACATTAATCAATATACATCTTGAATCAAATAATCATCTTTGCCCTACAGGCCAAAGATATTAATCAGTCAGTCATGTTCATCTCAACACCTGTTCATCTTCGCACTACGGGCCAAAGATATTCATCAAGAAATCATTCATCTTTGCACTACAGGCCAAAGATATTCAGCAATATCATCATTTATGACTGAGGATGATGAAAAATATATTTTAAAGAGAACGAATCCAATGAGACAAAAGAACAAATATTAAGGATTTGTACTTCGGTTTATCCATGTTCAAACATACTCCATAATAAACTATTGTGGAGCAGAATTCAAAAATGAAGATCAAAACATAGATCCAATTAAAGATAGAAACCATAACAGACAATCTTGGACACAAAAAAGAAAATTTAATTTTTTTGTGAATAGTATCGTATTTGTGAATAGTACCGTATACGAGAATAGTACTGTATACGTGAATAGTAACCCTGACACTAAAAGGTAGAAAGTCCACAAGAAAAATTATCATACTTCCTGAATAGTACTCGTGAATAGTAACTCGTGAATAGTAACTCGTGAATAGTAATTCGTGAATAGTAACTCATGAATAGTAACCCCGACATGAAATGATAAGAATTTCACAAGGAAAATATTACCAATATTCCGGCATAATGATATTGAAAGAAATAATATTATTTTTTTTAAAAAAATAACATCCCTTACCTCAAAAGAATAATACTTATGGCTGGAATATAAGATATAATGCTGAAAGAAACTTGCACCGTATAGCAACACTCAAGATATCAAAATACTCACAAGAATACGCTCGATAATATAGTGAGAGAAGATTTCAATTTCTGGTATGATTTTTAATTCTAACCTAAACACCCTATTTATAGGAAAATGCTTAGAACACCAAAGCAGAAAATTTAATAAAATATTATTATTTATATATAAATTTCCTACGCACACCAAGAATTCTGAATTCAGCATCTTACACATGCAAGTGGGGCCCACCAAAATGAAAAACATGTTTCACATATTTTTTGTAACTAAATAAATTTAGATCCAATATTCTGAAACTTCAATAATTCATAATAAATAGCCCTTTTATGAGAAAAATTCGAATCTTATGTCCTTTCATAGGAAATTCACTTCTCTACAACTTTGTAAGTTTATGTTTTTTCAAATTCCAAACAGAAATTGACCGAAATCTACATACGGACGATTTTACAGGCTAAAATCAAATTTCAGTAAAAAATAAGGTCCACCAACACACAAATTATGTGTTAAATATTTATTGCAACAAAAATACTCTTCCTCCTCATTTATTCATATATCACCCATTCATTGTAAAAATATCACCATTATTATATTATTATAAAATAATAATATATTTAAATTAATTATTTTATCGAAAAAGATAAAATATCAATTTTTAACAATTGTCACATTAAAAATTTTCTCCATCTATATTCACATAAAATGAATATTTTCCTTATCATATAAATCAATAATTAATTATTCACAAATAATATTACAGAATCATAATACTGACAACCAGGCCGTTCCCAAGAAAGAGGGGGCTTTCCAATAAGGATTTCTCCTTATTGGCGCGCAATTAGGTGAACAAACCTCTCCTTAGACAGAACTTTCTAGACATTGCCAATAATTCTATCTAATAATATTATTCAAATAATATAAATTATTGATCTGATATATAAAATATTGTGTAGTGACAATTATTGAATAACAGTAATATAAAATATCAATGCAACAATTATTGAATCAATAAAACAAAATATTGAACAGCAATTACTGTAACATTTATTGAGTAGTGCCTTCTTACGTAAGAATCAATAATTGATGCAATACCGTGTGCTACTGTGTTTTAACCACTGGGTATTCCAATAGTATTAACGGTAACAACTACGCCGTTACTTATAAACAACTTATACTTGTCATTTTCTTCATCCAATCGCTTTTCGTTATGGGGCCCACACAAGGCTGCGCCGTCGAACGAATATTTTCCGACAGTAAGAATATTCTACGACCAAATGAATATTCCCCGACAACAATGAATATTTTATAACCACTTGCTTATTTAAAAATATTTGCGCATTTGTACCCATAACTAACCACATTAATCAAATCCACCCTTACTATTTCAAAATAATAAATAGAGGAAATTAAATTTTATTTATAATAAGTTGGGGCCTTACAACCTCCCCTCCTTATAAAATTTCGTCCTCGAAATTGACGTACGTACCTGGTGTTTCGAAAAAGTGTGGATACCTCGCTTTCATTTCTATTTCTAACTCCCAGGTCATTTCCTTAATAGCACGGTTCCTCCACAAAACCTTAACTTGCGGTATGACCTTTGTGCGTAGGACATGCTCCTTCCTATCTAAGTGTGGATACCTCGCTTTCATTTCTATTTCTAACTCCCAGGTCATTTCCTTAATAGCACGGTTCCTCCACAAAACCTTAACTTGCGGTATGACCTTTGTGCGTAGGACATGCTCATTCCTATCTAAGATCTTGACAGGTACCTCCTCGTACATTAAATCTTCGGCTATTTCGTCTGGTTCTAACTCAATAACGTGGTTCGGGTCGTCCACATAATTTCGTAACTTCGATACGTGAAAAATGTTATGAACACGCGACATACTTGGCGGTCAAATGAGTCTATAGGCCACATTTCCTACTCGATCAAGAATTTCAAATGGACCAACAAATCGACGGTTGAGATTTCTTCTCTCCATCGACTCTTACTTCTAGAATAACACCTTCTTGCACCTTCTTCTTTATATTCATCAACTCCGGTGTGTAGCTTGAGCGATTTTAACTTTATCGATTAAAGTCGATTCTACTCGTATATTCATTATCTTCACACAGGTTCTTAGAATCTGTAACTCTATCTCCATCTTTTGAAATGAGTCTTTGTGTTCGACAATAGCGCACTCGTACCCGCATACAATCTTCTACTCAACACGTTAGCTACCGCGTTTACTTTTCCAGGATGGTATTGGATAGTATGATCGTAATCTTTCAACAGCTCGAGCCAACATCGTTATCGCATGTTGAGTTCTTGGAAGCTCTTCTCACATTTCTCGCTCCATTCAAATTTTGTATCCTTACGAGTTAGCTGAGTTAATGGAGTAGCGATTCGAGAAAATTCTTACACGAATCTCTGATAATAACCAGCTAAGCCTAGAAAGCTACGTATTTTGATTACTGACTTAGGCTGCTCTCAACTGTGACTCATATCCCAACCTTGGATGGCACGTCACAATGGCACCTATCAGTTTACTACCGCACAAATATGGCATCCCCTACGGAGAGTCTAGCTTCGTTACATTTCACAAAGGAAGTCACCACATAGAGGCTAGGGTACCAACTCCTGTAGTTGGGTTTCTAACTCCTGAAGTTCAATAGGAGCCATTCGATATGAGATTTTAGAAATGGGTTTTGTACCGGGTTCAAAGTCGATACAAAATTCAATATCACGCTCTGGGAGTAGGCCATGAAATTCTTCAAGAAATACGTCAAAAAATTTACTAACAACAAAAATATCATTCAAATCTGACGTATTTTTGTTCAAGTCCATGACATGGGCTAAGAAAGCTTGATATCCATTTTTTAATAAAACGAATGGCTTTATGGCTTGATATGAAAGAGTTTGACTTCATTGGTTTGGTTGCTTGAATTCGAATAATAGGTTGCTTAGGAATATGAAAACTAACAACCTTACGAAAGTAATTAATTTTGGCATAATGAGTAGTTAACCAATCAATCCCTAAAATCACATCAAAAGCAAGTATCTTTAAAGAGATAAGATCAATAGGTAATGTGATGGTGCCATCCTGAATCAAGCAAAATTTATAAACCGTAGATGTAATGAAGGTTTCTCTTAACAAAGTTTTAACAAATAAGTCAAAGTCTAATTTCTCAATAGTCAAGTTCAAACGTTGAGCACAAGCAGGAGAGAAAAAAGAATGGATAGAACCGATATCTAATAAGGTATAAACTTCGTAAGAATTTATAATTAACTAACCCGTGCTAACTTCGTTCAGGTTCCTCGCATTCTGACCAGTTACGACAAACGCTCTTCTAGGAACCGTTGACTTTGACTTTTCTGGGACAACCTTTTGAGTCACCATCCCCGCTGGACTGGGTTTCGCTACCGTACAATCTCGAGCGATATGACCTTCTTTTCTATAATTATAGCATACCTTGGAAGGCTGTGAACAGTTTGGACTTATATGTCCCTCCTCTCCGCATTTGTAGCATCTAACTAGCGTTCGTTCTCCTCCCCTCCCCTAGAATTTGTTGCTGGTGCTGCTACCGATGTCTTCCCGTCATCGTTGTGACGCCCCCAAAATTAGGTATACATCACCCATCTTGGGTCGTCAGATACATAGTACAGAATACAAATACAACTGATTAATACATCTGTCGTGTACAATACGACAAAACATAAACTGTGAGTTTGAATACAAATATTATCTTCTAGAGAGTATTCATACTCAAAAGGAGTCCTCATTACATTTATTAACACACCATTACATAGAATAGTGAGGACTACTAACTAATACTATCATTCGGACCATCACTCCGTACCCCGACTTGTCCCAGCTACGTTCTCATTTCCTGAAGAGAACAGTGAAAGAAAGGGTGAGCTCAACTAGCCCAGTAAGAAATATTATGACTAAGATAATGCAGAATAAATTATCATTAGCCTTCAACAATGTTAAACTGATAAAATATAATAGACATCAAGTTTAACTGTAGCGGAACAAGCAATCCATTAAAAGAGTCAAGTAGAAAATAAACTCTACTATCTTTTATGATTTAAAAAGTTTTTCAACACTGTGATCGCTGAGACTCAGCTTAATAAAATAATCCACATCATCGAATCACCCCTGCACTACGGCCAAGGATATTCGTGTATTCATTAATGGTCATGATCATGCCAACAACTGTCCATCAATGCACTACGGGCCAATGAGGACTTTTACCACATCATTTGTAACATTACGGTCATGATTATACCGAATAATCCCTGGTCATAATCATACCAAGTCCATCTATGCACTACAGGCCACAGATGACTTTCAACATTTTATAAACATGAGGATGATGACAATGATATAAGAATTCAATAAAACAAGTTCAAGAATTAATTTATCCAGGAATTAACAACGTCCAAATTGTCAACATGATACTGCATTGTGGAGTAAAATTCAAGAATGCTTAGAAGAATATTTTCTTGAAAAGATACTGGATGAAACGCAACTATCAAGGATATTCCACAAATTTCATGGAGTATAGAAGTCAAAACTTAACCAACTGAGTATAATAAAGAATGGAATAACAAAAGAAATCACCATGCATGCGATAGACCGCACAGACAGGTTATTCCAACAGAATAATAAATAATGGAACCAGGTCCGGCGTAAACGCACAGACAGGATATTCCGACAGAATAATAAATAATGGAACCAGGTCCGGTGTAAAACACACAGACAGGGATGTTCCAACAGAATAATAATAAAAACGGAACCAGGTCCGGTGTAAAACACACAGACAGGATGTTCCAACAGAATAATAGAAGAATGTCACCAAGTATAGGGTAGACCGCGTATACTGGTTATTCCAACAGAATAATAACGAATGGAATAACAGAAGTTCTCTTCATGAATATAAAAGAAATAATATTCCCTACCTTAAAAGAACTGGATATTGGAAAAGTGATGTAGCAGAATACTTTTAGTCTCTCTCTCTCTTATTCTCTCTATACTTTCTCTCTCTATAGCTTGAATGAATTCGTGAAAAATAATGAAGCCCTAGGCCTCTATTTATAGAAAAACTGAGGGTGGCTCTTGGTCTTAACGAAGGGTCAAATGACTCTTGGTCTTAACGAAGGGTCAAATGACTCTTGGTAATATTGAAGGGACAACTACTATTGACGAAAGTAATTACTATTGACCAAGGTAAATACTATTGACGAAGGTAATTACTATTGACCAAGGTAAATACTATTGACCAAGGTAAATACTATTGACGAAGGTAATTACTATTGACCAAGGTAAATACTATTGACGAAGGTAATTACTATTGACCAAGGTAAATACTATTGACGACGGTAATTACTATTGACGACGGTAATTACTATTGATGACGGTAATTACTATTGACGAAGAGACTCTTAGATGATGACATATGGCCCCCCATAAAATAACCAAACTTACCACAACGTCTCAATAATATAACATATTATACAGATGATACTATGACAATAATTTAAGAGATATGATGCAGCAATTACTGTAGCAATAATTGAGTATAGCTGAGTGACTTCTCACGTAAGCATCAATAATCAATACCGTGTGCTACTATGCAACCACACGTATTACTGTACTTTTACTACCAAGTAGTTCAACAGTTTTAACGATTTTAACGGTAACACCTCAGCTGTTATTTTTATAGAAAGATAATTCTGTCGTTTTCTCAATCCGACAATAATTCCGTTGTGGGGTCCACCAATGATTGTGCCGTCGTACGAATATTCCCCGACAAAAAGAATATTCCCCGACCAAACGAATATTTTATAACAACTTGCTTACTTTGCAAAATTTATAAATATTACCCACAACTATAACATTATATCAAATTAACTTCATAATATTCAAAAATGATATTTATAGAAAATTCATCTTTATTTATAAAAGTTGGGGTCTTACAACCTCCCCTTCTTATGAAATTTCGCCCTCGAAATTAGGGTACGTACCTGGTATGTCGAAGAGGTAAGGATACCTTGATTTCATTTCTGATTCTAACTCCCAAGTCATTTCCTCAACATCGTGGTTTCTCCACAAAACTTTAACTTGAGGTATAACCTTGGAGCGTAGAATATGTTCCTTCTTATCCAAGATTTGAACAGGAACTTCTTCATACGTCAAATCCTCCGCTATTTCGTCCGGTTCTAACTCAATAATGTGGTTCGGGTCTTCCACATATTTGCGTAACATGGATATGTGGAAAACGTTATGAACACGAGACATACTTGGCGGTAAAGCGAGTCTATAAGCCACAGTTCCTACTCGATCGAGGATTAAAAATGGACCGATGAATCGAGGATTTAGCTTTCCTCTCTTTCCAAATCTCGTAACTCCTTTCCATGGAGCAACACGTAAGAACACATGATCTCCTACATCAAATTCCACGTCCTTTCGATGAAGATCAGCATAACTCTTTTGTCGATCTTGTGAGGTTTTTATACGTTGTCGGATCGTTTGAATCTTTTCTGTAGTCATACGTACCAACTCCGGTCCCAACAACGTTGCTTCGCCCACCTCATCCCAGCATACTGGAGAACGACATTTTCTTCCATACAATGCTTCGAATGGAGCCATGCCAATACTTGCTTGATAACTGTTGTTGTAGGAAAACTCCACCAATGGTAAGAACTTGTCCCAACTTCCTTTGAAGTCAAAGACACAGAGTCTTAATAGATCTTCAAGAGTTTGAATAGTCCTCTCTGATTGTCCGTCCGTCTGAGGATGATATGCTGAACTAAATCGTAACTCCGTGCCCATAGCTTTTTGTAAACTAACCCAAAATCGTGAAGTGAATCTTGGGTCTCGGTCAGAAACTATGGATACTGGCATACCATGCAGTCTTACAATCTCGTTTATGTACATACGAGCAAGACGTTCAAGTGTATAAGTTTCTCGTATCGGTAAGAAATGAGCAGACTTGGTCAATCTATCAACAATGACCCAAATCGCATCAATACCTTGAGAAACCCTAGGAAGACCGGTAACGAAATCCATGGTAATGTGCTCCCACTTCCATTCTGGAATTTCAAGTGGTTGCAATGGACCTTTTGGTACTTGATGCTCCGCTTTGACTCGTTGACAAGTTAGACACCTTGAGATAAACAACGCTATCTCTCTCTTCATATTGCTCCACCAAAATGTATGACGAAGATCATGATACATTTTGGTACTTCCAGGATGGATTGCAAACGGTGTGTTGTGCGCCTCCATCATGATTTCATACTTTAAATCAGGGTTGTTAGGAACACAAAGTCTGGAGTTGACTCGAAGTATTCCTTCTTCATCGATTCTTGCTTCCGGTATAGCACCTTCTTGCACTTTCTTCTTCATACGCATCAGCTCCAGGTCTGTAGCTTGAGCAGCTTTAACTTTATCGATTAAAGTCGGTTCTACTCGTATATTCGCCATCATCACATGGGTCCCTGGAGTCTTTAACTCTATCTCCATCCTTTGCAAATCACACAAAATGGGTCTTTGTGTTGATAATATCGCACTCGTACTTGCATATGATCTTCTACTCAATGCGTCAGCTACCACGTTCGCTTTTCCAGGATGGTATTGAATGGTATGATCATAATCTTTCAACAGTTCAAGCCAACGTCGTTGTCGCATGTTGAGTTCCTTTTGAGTGAAGAAATATTTGAGACTTTTATGATCCGTAAAGATCTCCACCTTCTCCCCATACAAGTAATGCCTCCAAATTTTAAGTGCAAAGACAACAGCTGCCAACTCTAGATCATGAGTAGGATAATTCCTCTCATATTCCTTGAGTTGTCTTGATGCATAGGCTATGACTTTTCCATGTTGCATGAGAACACATCCCAACCCTTTGCTCGAAGCATCACTGTAGATGACAAATCCCTCCGAGCCAGATGGTATTGTTAGAACAGGTGCTGAAATGAGTCTCCTCTTGAGTTCTTGAAAACTCTGCTCACATTCTTCGCTCCAACCGAACTTTGTATCTTTTCGAGTCAGCTGAGTTAATGGAGTAGCGATTCGAGAAAATCCTTCCACGAATCTCCGATAATAACCAGCTAAACCAAGAAAGCTACGTACTTCGGTTACTGATTTAGGTTGCTCCCAGCTTTGAATAGCTTCAATCTTTGCCGGGTCAACCGATATTCCACGACTTGATACTACGTGCCCAAGGAATGCTACCTCTTCCAGCCAGAACTCGCATTTCTTCAACTTGGCATAAAGTTTGTATTCACGAAGCTTTTGGAGTACCAGCCTCAAGTGTTGCTCATGATCTTCACGGCTTTTGGAATAAACAAGGATGTCATCGATAAAGACGACCACAAAGTGATCCAAATATTCCTTGAATACCCTGTTCATCATATCCATGAAGGCAGCAGGAGCATTAGTCAATCCAAAAGACATAACTAAGAATTCATAATGCCCATACCGAGTTCTGAAGGCAGTCTTTGGAATATCCTCAGTTCTAACCTTCAGCTGATGATATCCAGAACGAAGATCGATCTTTGAAAAGAATTGTGCTCCTTGCAACTGGTCAAACAGGTCATCAATACGTGGCAATGGGTACCTATTTTTGATGGTGACATGATTCAACTCCCGATAATCAATACAAAGTCGCATACTCCCATCTTTCTTCTTCACGAACAGAACAGGAGCACCCCAAGGAGAAGTACTAGGACGAATAAAACCAATGTCTAACAATTCCTGCAGTTGGGTCTTTAACTCCTGAAGTTCAATAGGAGCCATTCGATATGGGGCTTTGGAAATGGGTTTTGTACCGGGTTCAAGGTCGATACAAAATTCAATTTCACGCTCTGGGGGTAGGCCAGGAAGTTCTTCGGGAAATACGTCAGGAAATTTATTAACAACAGAAATATCATTCAAAGCTGACGTATTTTTGTTTAGATCTGTGACATGAGCTAAGAAAGCTTGACATCCGTTTTTCAATAAACGAATAGCTTTATGGCTTGAGATGACAGCGATTGATTTTAATGGTTTGGTTGCTTGAATTCGCATAATAGGTCGATTAGGAATATGAAAGCTAACAACCTTACGAAAATAATCAATTTTTGCATAATGAGTAGTTAACCAATCAATCCCTAGAATCACGTCAAATGCAAGTATTTTTAATGAAATCAGATCGATAGGTAATGTGTGGGTACCAACTTGAACCAAACAAGACTTATAACCAGTGGAGGTAATGAAGGTTTCTCCCAACGGAGTTTCCACAGATAAGTCAAAGTCTAATTTCTCCGGAATCAAATTTAATCGATGAGCGCAAGTAGGAGAAATAAAAGAATGGGTTGAACCGGTATCAAATAAAGTATAAACTTCTTTAGAGTTTATGATAAGCTTACCCGTGATGACCTCATTCGGGTTCCTTGCTCTCTGGGAGTTCACAACAAACGCTCTCCCTTGCACAACCGGTTTTGACTTTTCTGGGACGGCTTTTGGTGCCTCCATCCTAGCTGAATTTGTTTTCGGTAAACGACAAAATCGGGCTAAATGACCTTCTCTTCCACAATTATAACATGCTTTGGACGGCATCGCGCAGTTTGGACTGATGTGTCCCTCCCCTCCGCATTTGAAACATATGATAGGTGGTCGTTCTCCTTCCTTAACGACAGGTGCTGGTGCTGACGTCTTTCCATCATTGTTGAATCTCCTCTTCTTGAAATGTCCATTCTTATTGTTTTGGCCCTGATTACCACCGAAGTGGTTACCATTTCTGGCCTGTTGATTCCCTCCACGCTTGTTGTCACCGCTTCGATGACTGCTCTCACTGGTATTATCATTTTGCCGGCTGCTCTCTTTTGGTTGCGTTGTCTCGTTATCGCGCTCCACCAACTGAGCCCTATTTACAACATCTGAATACAAACACAGTTTATGAGAAACAAGATGTTGACGTATCTCCGGCTTCAAACCTCTTAAAAACATCCGCGTCATTCTTTCTTCATTATCCACCAGGTGGGACGCAAACCGGGATAACTCCGCAAATTTTGCCTCGTACTGCGACACGGTCATATTATTCTGCTCCAATTTGATGAACTCCACCTCCTTCATGTGACGAATACTCTCGGGAAAGTATTTGTCGTTAAACAGATCTTGAAACTTCTCCCAAGACATCTTCAGTGCGGCAGGTTGAGTACGCTTTATCGATTCCCACCAGTAATCTGCCTCTCCTCGCAACATAAAGGCGGCAAAGGGAACCTTTTGCTCCTCGGAACAACCCAAGACATCAAATATCTTGGTGATCTGCTTTATCCATGTTTCAGCTACAAGTGGTTTGGGTTCTCCCTTAAACTCCGGTGGTCCCAGCTCCTTAAACTGTTTAGCGGTGACCGCCTGAGAGTTTCCAGTATTTCCACCTACGTTGTGGACAGGAGCCGCTTTCACCTGTTGTTGCATGAATTGCATAAAGCCTCTGAACATTTGATCATTCATCATTTGGTCAGTGTTGTTGTTTGCATGAGGATTGACACCTTCCTGATGCACATTATCCTGATTATTGATATGTGGTGAATCAACAGTCGTCTGTGCTCCATTGCTATTCTCAACATTCTCAGATGCCATTTTCAGATACTGTCACAAAATAAAAATTAATTGATATGTCATATATTATCCTTATATTATGACCGACCAATTAAATACCATGCAAATAAACTTAGGTATGCCATACTAGCGAAGGAATTCCCCGTCTCTCCCCTCCTAGTTCTATTCTCACATCTTAGCCAGGGATCATATCCCTAAGCTCTGATACCAACTGTGACGCCCCCAAAATTAGGTATACATCACCCATCTTGGGTCGTCAGATACATAGTACAGAATACAAATACAACTGATTAATACATCTGTCGTGTACAATACGACAAAACATAAACTGTGAGTTTGAATACAAATATTATCTTCTAGAGAGTATTCATACTCAAAAGGAGTCCTCATTACATTTATTAACACACCATTACATAGAATAGTGAGGACTACTAACTAATACTATCATTCGGACCATCACTCCGTACCCCGACTTGTCCCAGCTACGTTCTCATTTCCTGAAGAGAACAGTGAAAGAAAGGGTGAGCTCAACTAGCCCAGTAAGAAATATTATGACTAAGATAATGCAGAATAAATTATCATTAGCCTTCAACAATGTTAAACTGATAAAATATAATAGACATCAAGTTTAACTGTAGCGGAACAAGCAATCCATTAAAAGAGTCAAGTAGAAAATAAACTCTACTATCTTTTATGATTTAAAAAGTTTTTCAACACTGTGATCGCTGAGACTCAGCTTAATAAAATAATCCACATCATCGAATCACCCCTGCACTACGGCCAAGGATATTCGTGTATTCATTAATGGTCATGATCATGCCAACAACTGTCCATCAATGCACTACGGGCCAATGAGGACTTTTACCACATCATTTGTAACATTACGGTCATGATTATACCGAATAATCCCTGGTCATAATCATACCAAGTCCATCTATGCACTACAGGCCACAGATGACTTTCAACATTTTATAAACATGAGGATGATGACAATGATATAAGAATTCAATAAAACAAGTTCAAGAATTAATTTATCCAGGAATTAACAACGTCCAAATTGTCAACATGATACTGCATTGTGGAGTAAAATTCAAGAATGCTTAGAAGAATATTTTCTTGAAAAGATACTGGATGAAACGCAACTATCAAGGATATTCCACAAATTTCATGGAGTATAGAAGTCAAAACTTAACCAACTGAGTATAATAAAGAATGGAATAACAAAAGAAATCACCATGCATGCGATAGACCGCACAGACAGGTTATTCCAACAGAATAATAAATAATGGAACCAGGTCCGGCGTAAACGCACAGACAGGATATTCCGACAGAATAATAAATAATGGAACCAGGTCCGGTGTAAAACACACAGACAGGATGTTCCAACAGAATAATAATAAAAACGGAACCAGGTCCGGTGTAAAACACACAGACAGGATGTTCCAACAGAATAATAAACGGAACCAGGTCCGGTGTAAAACACACAGACAGGATGTTCCAACAGAATAATAGAAGAATGTCACCAAGTATAGGGTAGACCGCGTATACTGGTTATTCCAACAGAATAATAACGAATGGAATAACAGAAGTTCTCTTCATGAATATAAAAGAAATAATATTCCCTACCTTAAAAGAACTGGATATTGGAAAAGTGATGTAGCAGAATACTTTTAGTCTCTCTCTCTCTTATTCTCTCTATACTTTCTCTCTCTATAGCTTGAATGAATTCGTGAAAAATAATGAAGCCCTAGGCCTCTATTTATAGAAAAACTGAGGGTGGCTCTTGGTCTTAACGAAGGGTCAAATGACTCTTGGTCTTAACGAAGGGTCAAATGACTCTTGGTAATATTGAAGGGACAACTACTATTGACGAAAGTAATTACTATTGACCAAGGTAAATACTATTGACGAAGGTAATTACTATTGACCAAGGTAAATACTATTGACCAAGGTAAATACTATTGACGAAGGTAATTACTATTGACCAAGGTAAATACTATTGACGAAGGTAATTACTATTGACCAAGGTAAATACTATTGACGACGGTAATTACTATTGACGACGGTAATTACTATTGATGACGGTAATTACTATTGACAGAAGAGACTCTTAGATGATGACATATGGCCCCCCATAAAATAACCAAACTTACCACAACGTCTCAATAATATAACATATTATACAGATGATACTATGACAATAATTTAAGAGATATGATGCAGCAATTACTGTAGCAATAATTGAGTATAGCTGAGTGACTTCTCACGTAAGCATCAATAATCAATACCGTGTGCTACTATGCAACCACACGTATTACTGTACTTTTACTACCAAGTAGTTCAACAGTTTTAACGATTTTAACGGTAACACCTCAGCTGTTATTTTTATAGAAAGATAATTCTGTCGTTTTCTCAATCCGACAATAATTCCGTTGTGGGGTCCACCAATGATTGTGCCGTCGTACGAATATTCCCCGACAAAAAGAATATTCCCCGACCAAACGAATATTTTATAACAACTTGCTTACTTTGCAAAATTTATAAATATTACCCACAACTATAACATTATATCAAATTAACTTCATAATATTCAAAAATGATATTTATAGAAAATTCATCTTTATTTATAAAAGTTGGGGTCTTACAATCGTTAAATCTTCTCTTCTTAAAATTTTCACTTGAATCATTTCTTCTATTATCTTGGCCATGATTACCACCGAAGTGGTTACCATTTCTGGCACGATAATTTCCTCCACGATGGTTATCATTGCTCTGATGATCTGGTTGTTAAATATTGTGAGTTATAATATTAATGATGAATAAGTTCGTGTTGATTAAAGATGAAATTGATAGTTCCATTGTGTTGGAATTATTAGTGTTAGTGTAAATCAATATTTATTTCGATAATAATTGATGTCTGGGGGTTATATTGACAAATCGGGTAATTGATCGGATAAATGAAGAATTAATTGCTATTAATTCACATGCTTATAACTATTTACTCACATGTGTGTACTATTAATTCACATGCATGTACTATTAGGGGAGGTGGTGCAAGATTGATAATGTAAGACCCCGATTTTTTTTTAATAAAATAGAATTTTCTTTATTTATTATTTTGAAATAGTAAGAGTTTATTTGATTAATGTGGTTAGTTATGGGTAAAATAGGTAAATATTTTTAAATAAGCAAGTGGTTATAAAATATTCATTGTTGTCGGGGAATATTCGTTTTGTCGTGGAATATTATTGCCGTCGGAGAATATTCGTACGACGACGCAGCCTTTTGTGGGCCCTATAACGAAAAGCGATTAGATGAAGAAAACGACAAGTATAAGTTGTTTATAAATAACGACATAGTTGTTATCGTTAATACTGTTAGAATACCCGGTGGCTAAAACACAGTAATACGCGTTGTTGCACAGTAGCACACGGTATTGCACCAATTATTGATTCTTACGTAAGAAGGCACTACTCAATAATTGTTATAGTAGTTACTATTCAATATTTTATTTTATTGATTCAATAATTGCTACGTTGATATTTTATATTATTATTGTTTCAATAATTGTCACTACACAGTATTTTCATTATCGGATCAATAATTAATATTATTTGAATAATATTATTAGATAGCAATATTGACAATGTCTAGAAAGTTCTATCTAAGGAGAGGTTTGGTCATCTAATTGCGTGCTAGTAAGGAGAAATCTTTATTGGAAAGCCCCCTCTTTCCTAGGAACGGCCTGGTTGCCAGTATTGCGATTCTATAATATTATTTGTGAATAATTAATTATTAATTTATATGATAAGAAAAATATTCATTTTATGTGGATATAGATGGAGAAAATTTTAAAGTGACAATTGTTAAAAAATTGATATTTTATCGTTTTTGATAAATAATTCATTTAAATATATTAATATATTTTAATAATATAATAATAGTGATATTTTTACAATGAATGTGGAATATATGAATAAATGAGGAGGAAGAGTATTTTTGTTACTAAAAATATTTAAAAATTATTTTTCATGTTTGTGGACTCCATTTCTTGACTGAAATTTGATTATAGCCTGTAAAATCGCCCGTTTGTGGATTTCGGTTAATTTCTGTTTGAAATTTGGAAAAATTTTCTTCTGTAAAGTTGTAGAGAATGGAATTTTCTATGGAAAGGACATGAGGTTCAAATATTTCTGATAAAATTTCTATTTATTATGAATTATTGAAGTTCCGAAATAATTAATTTTTGGAAGTTTTAATTATGTTTATTAAGAAAAACATTTTTTTTGTTTTGTGGGCTACACTAACATGTGCATAATGAGCTGAGATCAGTTGTCTAAGGTGGGCTTGAAAATTATATATATATATATATATATATATATATATATATATATATATATATATATTATTATTATTATTAAATTTTCTGCTTTGGTGTTCTAAGCATTTTCTATAAATAGGGTGCTTAGGTTAGAATTGAAAATCACACCAGAAACTGAAGTTTTCTCTCTCTTTCTCTCTCTATATTATCGAGCGTATTCTTGTGAGTATTTTGATACTTTGAGTGTTGCTATACGGTGCAAGTTTCCTTCAGCACTATATCCAATATTCTAGTCAGAAGTACTGTCTTTTCGAGGTAAGGGATGTTATTTTTTTTAAAAAAAATGATATTATTTCTTTCAATATCATTATGCCGGAATATTGGTAAGATTTTTCTTGTAAAATTCTTATCTTTTCATGTCAGGGTTACTATTCATGAGTTACTATTCACGAGTTACTATTCATGAGTTACTATTCATGAGTTATTATTCACGAGTTACTATTCACGAGTACTATTCACGAAGTATGATGATTTTTCTTGTGGACTTTCTACCTTTTAATGTCGGAGTTACTATTCACGTATACAGTACTATTCCTGTATACGACACTATTCACAGAAAAATTAAATTTTATTTTCCGTGTCCAAGATTGTCTGTTATGGTTCCTATCTTTGATTGGATCTATATTTTGATCTTTATTTTTGAATTCTGCTCCACAATAGTTTATTATAGAGTATTTTTGAATATGGATAAACCGAAGTACGAATCCTTAATATTTGTTCTTCTGTTTCATTGGATTCGTTTTCTTTAAAATATATTTTTCATCATTCTCAGTCCTAAATGATGATATTACTGAATATCTTTGGCATGTAGTGCAAAGATGAATGATTTTCTAATGAATATCTTTGGCCCGTAGTGCAAAGATGAACAGGTGTTAAGGTGAACATGACCAACTAATGAATATCTTTGGCTCGTAGTGCAAAGATGAACAGGTGTTGAGATGAACATGACCGACTGATTAATATCTTTGGCCTGTAGTGCAAAGATGACTATTTGATTCAAGATGTATATTAATTGATATTACAGGGATAAAATATCGATGATAGACTTTTAAATGCATAGATGATAGTAGATTTCATCCTCTACTTAACTCTTCTAATGAATTATTATTTTCGCTGTGAATACTGATTTAAAATTTGTTGTCTATTGTATTCTATTAGATTTTTTTCCCTGTTAAGGACTAACGATAATTTGTTCTATATTATCTTAGTCATAATATTCTTTACTGGGCTAGTTGAGCTCACCCTTTCCTTTTTGTTCCATTTTTCTTCTCAGGATGCGAGAATATAGCGAGTACTAGTCGGGGTATGGAATGATGGTTCTAGAAAGATGTTTTAGTAGTCCTCACCATTTTTGTAAAATAAAGTATCAGTAATTGTAATGAGGACTTATTTGAGTGTGGATATTGTCTAGAAGACAATAGTTGTATTTTAAACTCACAATTAAGTATTGTCGTATTTTGCACGATAATTGTATTAATAATATTGTAGTTATTTCTGTACCATGTATTTGGCGACTCAGAATAGGTTGGGTTGATTGGACCTATTTTGGGGGTGTCATAGTTGGTATCAGAGCTTAGGGATATGATCTCTGGCGGAGATCGGGGAATATAACTAGGAGGGGAGAGACGAGTAAAACCTTCGCTAGTGTATCTTACCTAAGCTTATTTGTTGGTTGGTCAGTATATAGGGATATTATGTGATATGTTGATTTCTTTAATTAACCTTTGTTTTATAGCAGTATTTGAGAATGTCGACTGAGAATGTTAACAGTGGAGTAAATGAGACTGTGGAGACACCTTTACTTACCAACGAGGAGAACGTGCAACAGGCTGGCAATGTTCTTCCTGTAAACAACACCACTGAGCAGATGATGAACGATGGAATGTTTAGAAGCTTTTTGCAGTTCATGCAAAATCAGACGAGTGAGACTCGTATACAAAATACCGGTGGAAATGATAGCAATGCACAGTTTGTCACAGCCAAACAGTTCAAAGAGTTGGGACCACCAGAATTCTGGGAAAAGCCAGATCCGATTAAGGCGGAGACGTGGGTCAAGCAAATTACCAAGATATTCGATGTCTTGGGATGCACGGAGGAACAGAAGGTTCCATTCGCCACTTTTATGTTTCGTAACGAGGCAGATTACTGGTGGAAATCTGTGAAGCGTACCCAGCCAGCCGCACTCAGCATGTCTTGAGAAACGTTTCAAAAACTGTTTAATGACAAGTACTTTCCTAAAAGTATTCGTCATATGAAGGAGGAAGAGTTTATTAGACTTGAACAGAACAACATGACGGTGTCTCAGTACGAGGCGAAGTTCGCGGAGTTATCCATGTTTGCACCTCATTTGGTGGAGAATGAGGAATGTATGACGCAAATATTTTTGAGAGGTTTGAAACCCGACATACGTCAATATCTCATTTCTCATAAATTTTCTCTATATTCAGATGTTATGAATAGGGCTCAGTTATTGGAGCGCGATAATGAGTCAGCTCAATCGAAGAATAACGACCTACAACTCGATGATAATCGTACCGATGGCAACAGTCATCAGAACAAGGATAACCATCGTGGAGGAAATTATCGTGCCAGAAATGGTAACCACTTCGGTGGTAATCATGGCCAAGATAATAGAAGAAATAACTCAAGTAGAAATTTCAAGAAGAGAAGATTTAACGATGACGGGAAGATGTCGGCAGCAGAACCTGCACCAGCAACAAATTCTAGGAGAGGAGAATGACCGTCAGTTAGATACTACAAATGCGGAGAGGAGGGACACATAAGTCCAAACTGTTCACAGCTTTCCAAGGTATGTTATAATTATGGAAAAGAAGGTCATATCGCTCGAGATTGTACGGTAGCGAAACCCAGTCTAACGGGGATGGTGACTCAAAAGGCTGTCCTAGAAAAGTTAAAGTTAACGGTTCCTAGAAGAGCGTTTATCGTGACTGGTCAGAATGTCAGAAACCCGAACGAAGTTAGCATGGGTTAGTTAATTATAAATTCTTGCGAAGTTTATACCTTATTAGATACTAGTTCTACCCATTTATATATCTCTCCTGCTTATACTCAACGTTTAAACTTGACTCCAGAGAAAATTAGACTTTGACTTATCTGTTGAAACTCTGTTAGAAGAAACTTTTGTTACATCCACTATTTATTGAAAAACGGATGTCAAGTTTTCTTAGCCCATGTTATGGACTTGAACAAAAATACGTCAGATTTGAATGATATTTCTATTGTTAGTAAATTTCCTGATGTATTTCCTAAAGAATTTCTTGGCTTACTCCCAAAGTGTGATATTGAATTTTGTATCAACTTTGAACCCGGTACAAAACCCATTTCTAAAATCTCATATCGAATGGCTTCTATTGAACTTTAGGAGTTAAAAATTCAACTATAGAATTTGGTACCCGAGCCTCTATCTGGTGACTTCCTTTGTAGAATGCACCGAAGCCATACTCTCCGTAGGGGATGCCATATTTGTGTGGTAGTAAACTGATAGGTACCATTGTGACGTGCTATCCAAGATTGGGATATGAGTCATAGTTGAGAGCAACCTAAGTCAGTAATCGAAATACGTAGCTTTCTAGGCTTAGTTGGTTATTATCGGAGATTCGTGGAAAGATTTTCTCGAATCGCTACACCATTAACTCAGCTGACTCGTAGAGATACAAAATTCGAATGGAGCAAGGAATGTGGGAAGAGCTTCGAAGAACTCATGAGGAGACTCATTTTGGCACCTGTTCTGACCATACCATCTTGAAAAAACGAACGTGGTAGCTGACGTGTTGAGTAGAAAATCGTATGTGGTTACGAGTGCGATGTTTTTAACAAAAAGACCCATTTCGTATGACTTACAAATGATAGAGATAGAGTTAAAGACTATATGGATCACGTGATGATATACGAGTAAAATCGACTTTAATCGATAAAGTTAAAGCCGCTCAAGCTACACACCGGAGCTGATGAATATGAAGAAGGAGGTGCAAGAAGTTGTTATTCCAAAAGCAAGAATCGGCGGTGTGAGGAAAGCTCAAACCTTTGATTTATTAGTCCATTTGAAATCTTCGATCGAATAGGAACTGTGCCCTATAGACTCGTTTTACTGCCAAGTATGTCGCGTGTTCATAACGTTTTCCACGTATCGAAGTTACAAAATTATGTGGACGACCCGAACCACGTTATTGAGTTAGAACCAGACGAAATAGCCGAAGATTTAACGTACGAGGAGGTACCTATCAAGATCTTGGATAGGAAGAAGCATGTCCTATGCACAAAGGTCATACCGCAAGTTAAGGTTTTGTGGAGGAACCATGCTATTGAAGAAATGATCTGGGAGTTGGAAATAGAAATGAAAGCGAGGTATCCTCACTTTTTCGAAACACCAGGTACGTACGTCAATTTCGAGGACGAAATTTCACAAGGAGGGGAGGTTGTAAGACCCCGAAATTTTATTTAATAAAATGGAATTTCCTTTATTTATTATTTTGAAATAGTAAGGGTTTTTTTGATTAATGTGGTTAGTTATGGGTAAAATGAGCAAATATTTTTAAATAAGCAAGTGGTTATAAAATATTCATTGTTGTCGGAAAATATTCGTTTGGTCGTAGAATATTATTGCTGTCGTAGAATATTCGTACGACGGTGCAACCTTTTGTGGGCCCCATAACGGAAAGCAATTGGATGAAGAAAACGACAAGTATAAGTTGTTTATAAATAACGGCGTAGTTGTTACCGTTAATACTGTTGAAATACCCGGTGGTTAAAACACAGTAATACGCGTTGTTGCACAGTAGCACACGGTATTGTACCAATTATTGATTCTTACGTAAGAAGGCACTACTCAATAATTGTTACAGTAGTTACTGCTCAATATTTTATTTTATTGATTCAATAATTGCTACGTTGATATTTTATATTATTGTTGTTTCAATAATTATCACTACACAGTATTTTCATTATCGGATCAATAATTCATATTATTTGAATAATATTATTAGATAGTAATATTGACAATGTCTAAAAAGTTTTGTCTAAGGAGAGATTTGGTTATCTAATTGCGCGCCAGTAAGGAAAAATCTTTATTGAAAGTCCCATCTTTTCTGGGAGCGGCCTGGTTGCTAGTATTGTGATTCTATAATATTATTTGTGAATAATTAATTATTAATTTATATGATAAGGAAAATAATCATTTTATGTGGATATAGATGGAGAAAATTTTAAAGTGACAATGGTTAAAAACTTGATATTTTATCTTTTTTGATAAATAATTCATTTAAATATATTATTATATTTTAATAATATAATAATAGTGATATTTTTATAATGAATGTGGGATATATGAATAAATGAGGAAGAATAATATTTTTGTTACTAAAAATATTTAAAACATGTTTTTCATGTTTGTGGACCCCATTTCTTGACTAAAATTTGACTATAGCCTGTAAATCGTCCGTTTGTGGATTTCGGTTAATTTCTGTTTGGAATTTGGAAAAATTTTCTTCTACAAAGTTGTAGAGAATGGAATTTCCTATGAAAAAAAATATGAGGTTTGGATTTTTCTGATAAAAGGGCTATTTATTATGAATTATTGAAGTTTCGAAGTTTTGAAATAATTGATTTTTAGAAGTTTTAATTATATTTATTAAGAAAAATATTTTTTTTTTGTTTTGTGGGCTACACTAACATGTGCATAATGAGCTGAGATCAGTTGTCTAAGGTGGGCTTAAAATATATATATATATATATATATATATATATATATATATATATATATATATATATATATATATATTAATATTTTATTAAATTTTCTACTTTGGTGTTCTAAGCATTTTCTTATAAATAGGGTGCTTAGGTTAGAATTGAAAATCACACCAGAAACTGAAGTTTTCTCTTTCTTTCTCTCTCTATATTATCTAGCGTATTCTTGTAAGTATTTTGATACTATGAGTGTTGCTATACGGTGCAAGTTTTCTTCAGCACTATATCCAGTATTCCAGTCAGAAGTACTGTCTTTTCGAGGTAAGGGATGTTAATTTTTTTTAAAAAATGATATTATTTCTTTCAATATCATTATGTCAGAATATTGGTAAGATTTTTCTTATAAAATTCTTATCTTTTCATGTCAGGGTTACTATTCATGAATTACTATTCACGAGTTACTATTCACGAGGTACTATTCACGAGTTACTATTCACGAGTACTATTCACGAAGTATGATAATTTTTCTTGTTGACTTTCTACCTTTTAATGTCAGAGTTACTATTCACGTATACAGTACTATTCCCGTATACGGCACTATTCACAAATACGACACTATTCACAGAAAAATTAAATTTTCTTTTCTGTGTCCAAGATTGTCTGTTATGGTTCCTATCTTTGATTGGATCTATGTTTTGATCTTCATTTTTGAATTCTGCTCCACAATAGTTTATTATGGAGTATTTTTGAACATGGATAAACCGAAGTACGAATCCTTAATATTTGTTTTTTTGTCTCATTAGATTCATTTTCTTTAAAATATATTTTTCATCATCCTCAGTCCTAAATGATGATATTACTGAATATCTTTGGCCTGTAGTGAAAAGATGAATGATTTTCTAATGAATATCTTTGGCCCGTAGTGCAAAGATGAACAGGTGTTGAGGTGAACATGACCAACTAATGAATATCTTTAGCCCGTAGTGCAAAGATGAACAGGTGTTGAGATGAACATGACCGACTGATTAAAATCTTTGGCCTGTAGTGCAAAAATGACTATTTGATTCAAGATGTATATTGATTGATATTACATGGATAAAATATCGATGATGGACTTTTAAATTCATAGATGATAGTAGATTTCATCCTCTACTTAACTCTTCTAATGAATTATTATTTTCGCTGCGAATATTGATTTAAAATTTGTTGTCTATTGTATTCTATTAGATTTTTTTTCCTGTTGAGGACTAACGATAATTTGTTCTATATTATCTTAGTCATATTCTTTATTGGGCTAGTTGAGCTCACACTTTCCTTTTTGTTCCATTTTTCTTCTCAGAAGTCGAGAATGTAGCGAGTACTAGTCGGGGTATGGAATGATGGTTCTAGAAAGATGTTTTAGTAGTCCTCATTAGTTTTGTAAAATAAAGTATCAATAATTGTTATTAGAACTTATTTGAGTGTGGATATTGTCTAGAAGACAATAGTTGTATTTTAAACTCACAGTTAAGTGTTGTCATATTTTGCACGACAATTGTATTAATAATGTTGTAGTTGTTTCTATACCATGTATTTGGCGACTCAGAATATGTTGGATAGATTGGACCTATTTTGGGGGTGTCACATATAATACTTGCATGACTAAATTAAAAATAAAGGTGTATATGAAGGTACTATACTGTAATTATTTTTTTCACATGTATAGAACTATTTGTTCACATGTGTGTACTATTGATTCACATGATGTACTATTAGGGGAGGTGGTTCAAGTTTGATAATACTTGTAGGACTAAATTAAAAATGAAAGAAAAGATGAAGGTATTATACTGTAATATTTCGAGCCCCAAAACGTGTAATTATCGAAACTATATTTTTCTATAAATAGAAGCTCATTCTTCTTTCATTCTCACCAATTCACTAAGACTCACAAGAGCAATTATAGAGAGAGAAGCTATAGAGAGAAAGAAGAAGAGAAGTCTGCTACCTCACTATTCCAGTATCTAGTCTTCTTCTAAGGTAAGGGATATTATTTTTTCTGTATTCATAATGAATAATATTTTCTTCCATACTCTGTAGTATGTGAGTAATATTATTTCGTCTCGTATTCCTGATTATACCCTCATTTTGTTAAAGTATTGCTTCTATACTCTGTGAAATTAGTAGAATATCCTTGAAATTTGCGCTTCATCTAGTATCATTTCACAAGGATATTTTCTGCACATTCTTGTTAAATTTTAAGCTTTTCATGCCAGAGTACTGTCCATGAGTAGTATTTATTTTTATGGTACTATTCATAAAGTACTATTCATGGGATACTATTCACAAAGTACTATTCACGGGTACTATTCACGAGTACTAACTATTCACGGGGTACTATTCTTAAAGTACTATTCACGGGATACTATTCACTCAGGTACTATTCACCCGGGGAATTATTCATGACAAAAATTGATTTCTTTGCTGTCTAAATCATTTTTGATACAATATTATTCTTGAATTTTACTCCACAAAGCAGTATCATGTTGACAATTTGGATATTATTGAATTCTAGATAAATTAAGTTATAAATCTTTAAAAATTTATCCTTTGCTTTCTTTTAATTGAATTATTATATCATTGTCATCATCCTCATGCTTATATTGTGATAAAAGTCATATGTGGCTTACGTGCATAGATGTCCTATTGATTGGTATGATTATGACCAGGGATTATTCGATATAATCATGACCGTAATGTTACAAATGATGTGGTAAAAGTCCTTATTGGCCCGTAGTGTATTGATGGACAGTTGTTTGTATTGACCTTAAACCCGGTACAAAACCCATTTCTAAAACCCCATATAGAATGTCTCTTATTGAACTTCAGGAGTTAAAAACCTAACTACAGGAACTATTAGACATTGGTTTCATTCATCTTAGTACCTCTCCTTGGGGTGCTCCTGTTTTATTCGTAAAGAAGAAAGATAGGAGTATGTGACTTTGCATTGACTATCAGGAGTTGAACCATGTCACCATCAAAAATAGGTACCCGTTGTTAGAGTTTATGCCCTAGAGGCCAATTATTTGATATAATTGCTTAACGTTTTGATATTATGTTTGATTGAATAAATGAATGATTTTATTATGGTTTTATTTACTGTGTTATATAAATGTTAACATAATAAAAATCCTTAGAATAATGATACAAATTATATAGTTTTAAGTATGTGACTTGAACACGAGATTATATAATTATAATTAGTATCATTGTTCTTAAATGTCCCTAGTCGAGTATCATTATTGATGGGACAACAATGATGCATTAAGACTAGTATGTTGATTGACTGATGACCAAATCTCATTGGTCATAAATATATGAGATATTAAGTCAAAGCATAGGTACATGTTAGAGAACGATGTACTGGACAGACCCACCATGAGAATTCTATATGGAGCATTATGCAAAGTGTCATTAGTAATTCTCATAGTGACAATGATGTAATGGTCCTCTGACCTGAAATCACTATATTACTACACGAGAATTTATGTACTTTGATATCATCAAATGTCACCTTTAATAGGGTGGACTATAAAGGTGATTATTGGGTACATCATGAATCGTGTGAGGAATATGAGTGATCTAGATGGAATTTAACCATCCTATATATTAGGGGTGATATCCATAGGCCTCTTGATTGAGTAGGACTATGAAATGCATGGCCATGCTCAAATAGTGATTTGTTTCATATAGTCCACTCATTGATCAAGAAAAACTCAGATTAAATTATGAAGAGGATGACATATTCCATGACTTGAGTTTAATCTTGGATATTAAGGTTAAAAGGATTAAATTACATTGAAACATTGGTCACGAAAAGGTTGCATCGAATCATCGATCTTATTATTACTTGGGTAGCAGTGATGCATTACTAGATGCTGCTCACCGTTTATAACTTTATAATATAATTTTAAAGTTATTGCCAACGTAATAATAACCTATAGGGTCACACACATAGAACGTAATTTAAAAGGGAATTAATTTAAATTTTAAGGATTTAAATATATTAATATGATTAATAGTATTTAAATTACGAATTTAAATTAAAAGGATAATTTGTATATATGTATATTAATTAAGTAAGACTTAATTAAGATATATATATATATATATATATATATATATATATATATATATATATAAATTCAGATTTTATGAAATTAGGTTTTGATTAATACCTTTTAACTACTATATATATGATATATAGCAGCCACTTAGGGTATTATTAAAAACCAAAAACCCTAGCCACTCTTAGAGAGAGACTTCTAAAATCTTCATCCTTGGTGGCTAGTACCGCAGTTCCTTCTTCTACAGAGCGTAGGACGATTCGCGAAGCGTTCGTGTGGATACCGTAGAGGCGCGATTCATTTGGATTGCGTTGGAGATTCGAGCGCATCAATTTAATTTTCATAATCGGTATAATTTCTAACCACTGAGTTAATTGATTTTCGCATGGATCCTGTTTAGGGTTTCGAAATTGCTTTATATTTATTCTATTTTCGCTGTGTGTGTTTAGGGTTTCGCATGGATCTCGCATTGATGACCAGTTTGACCAGTTGCAAGGGGATAAATTCTTCTCAAAGATCGATCTTTGTTTCGGATATCATCAGTTAAAGATTAAAACTGATGACATTCTAAAGACTGCTTTCAAGACTCGGTACGGGCATTATGAATTTTTAGTCATGTCTTTTGGATTGACTAATGCTCCTGCGGCCTTCATGGATATGATGAACCGAGTATTCAAGGAATATTTGGATCATTTTGTGGTTTTCTTTATTGATGACATCCTCATCTATTCCAAAAGTCGTGAAGATCATGAGAAACACTTGAGGCTGATACTCCAAAAGCTTCGTGAAAACAAGCTATATGCCAAGTTAAAGAAATGCGAGTTCTGGCTTGAGAAAGTAGCATTCCTTAGGCACGTGGTATCAAAGTATGGAATATCAGTTGATCCGACAAAGATTAAAGCAACACAAAGTTGGGAGAAACCTAAGTCAGTAACCGAAGTACATAGCTTTCTGGGCTTAGCTGGTTATTATCGGAGATTCGTTGAAGGATTTTCTCGAATCGCTACTTTGTTAACTCATCTGACTCGAAAAGATACAAAATTCGAATGGAGCGAGGAATGCGAGAAGAGCTTCCAAGAACTCAAGAGGAGACTCATTTCGGCACCTATTTTGATAATACCATCAGGTTCAGAGGGATTTGTCATCTACAGCGATGCTTTAAGCAAAGGTTTAGGATGTGTTCTCATGCAACATGGGAAATTCATAGCCTATGCCTCGTGACAACTCAAAGAATATAAGAGGAATTATCCTATTCATGATCTAGAGTTGGCAGCAGTCGTTTTCGCGTTAAAGATCTAGAGGCACTACTTGTATGGGGAAAAAGTGGAGATATATTCAGATCATAAAAGCCTCAAATATTTTTTCACCCAAAAGGAACTCAACATGCGACAACGACGTTGGCTCGAGCTGTTGAAAGATTACGACCATACCATTCAATACCATCCTGGAAAAGCAAACGTGGTAGCTGACACATTGAGTAGAACATCGTATGCGGGTACGAGTGCGATGTTGTTAACATAAAGTCCCATTTTGTACGACTTACAAAGGATGGAGATAGAGTTAAAGGCTCCAAGTACCCATGTTATGATATCAAATATACGAGTAGAACCGACTTTAATTGATAAGTTAAAGTTATTCAAGCCACATACCCAGAGCTGATGCGTATGAAGAAGAAAGTACAAGAAGGTGCTATTCCAGAAGCAAGAATCGATGAAGAAGGAATACTTCGAGTCAACTTTAGACTTTGTGTTTCTAACGACTCTGATTTGAAGTAAAAAATTATGATGGAGGCACACAACACACCATTTGCAATCAATCCTGAAAGTACCCAAATGTATCATGATTTCGACATACATTTTGGTGGAGCAATATGAAGAGAGAGATCACAAAGTTTATCTCAAGATGTTTAACTTGTCAACATGTCAAGGCAAAGCATCAAGTACCAAAAGGTCTATTGCAACCACTTGAGATTCTAGAATGGAAGTGGGAGAACATCAACATGGATTTCGTTACTGGTCTTCCTAAGGTTTCTCAAGACATAGATGCAATTTGGGTCATTGTCGATAAATTAACCAAGTCTGCTCATTTCTTACCTATACGAGAAACTTATTCACTTGAAAGTCTTGCTCGTATGTACATAAATGAGATTGTGAGATTACATGGTATGCCAGTATCCATAGTTTCGAATCGAGACCCAAGATTCACTTCACGATTTTGGGTCAGTTTGTAGAAAGCTATGGGCACTAATTTACGATTTAGTTCAGTACATCATCCTCAAACGAACGGGCAATCAAAAAAGACTATTCAAACTCTTGAAGATCTATTGAGACTCTGTGTTCTAGACTTCAAAGGAAGTTGGGACAAGTACTTGCCATTAGTGGAATTCTCCTACAACAACAGTTATCAAGTAATCCATTTGAGGTGTTATATGGACGAAAGTGTCGCTCTCTATTATGCTGGGACGAGGTAGGTGAAGCAACATTGTTGGGACCAGAATTGGTACGCATAACTACGGAAAAGATTCAAATGATCCGGTAACGTATACAAATCTCACAAGATCGATAAAAGAGTTATGCTGATCTTCATCAAAGGGACGTGGAATTCAATATTGGAGATCATGTATTGTTACGTGTTGCTCTATGGAAAGGAGTTATGAGATTTGGGAATAGAGAAAAGCTCAACCCTCGATTCATTGGTCTATTTGAAATCCTCGATCGATTAGGAACTGTGGCTTATAGACTCACTTTACCACCAAGTATTTCTCGTGTTCATAACGTTTTCCACATATCTATGCTACATAAATATGTGAAAGACCCGAACCACATTATTGAGTTAGAACTAGACGAGATAGTAGAGGATTTAACGTATGAAGAGCTACCTGTTAAAATCTTGGATAAGAAGGAGCATATTTTATACTTAAAGGTTATACCTCAAGTCAAAGTTCTATGGAGAAACCACGATATTAAGGAAATGACCTGGGAGTTAGAATCAGAAATAAAAATAAGGTATCCTTACCTCTTCGACATACCAGGTACGTACATCAATTTCGAGGACAAAATTTCATAAGGAGAGGAGGTTGTAAGACCCCAACTTTTTATGAATAAAGATTTAATTTCTCTAAATATTTTTTTGAATAATAAGGTGTTGATTGATATAATATTTTAGTTATGGGTGAAATTTGCAAATTTTACAAAGTAAGCAAGTGGTCATAAAATATTCGTTTTGTTGGGGAATATTCGTGTTGGTCGGGGAATATTTTTTTGTCGGGAATATCCGTATGACGACGCAATCATTGGTGGACCACATAACGTAATAATTGTCGGATATAGAAAGGGACAGAAATAACCTTTTTATAAAAATAATGGCAAAACTTTTACCGTTAAAACTGTTAAAATACCCGGTGATAAAAGTACAATAATACGCGTGATTGCACAGTGGCACACGGTATTGCACAATATTTCTAATAATTGATTCTTACGTAAGAAGTCACTCAATGATTGATACAGTAAAATTGCCCAGTTTTTCATATTATTGGTGCAATAATTACTACAGTGATAATTGAATAGTATTTTACATTATTGATTCAATAATTGTCACGACATAGTAACTCATATTATTGAATTAATATTATTGGATAACATTATTGATAATGTCTAGAAAGTTCTGTAGAGGAAAGGGGTTAAGTTATTTAATTGCACGCTAGTAAGAAAAAATCCTTATCGGAAAGCCCCCTCTTTCCTGAGAACGATCTGGTTGTCAATATTGTGATCCTATAATATTAATTAGGAATAATTATTGAAAGATTGAGGAGTTGTAAATAATTGATGAGTAAATAAAAATTGTTGATAAACATGATAAGTAAATATTTGTTTAATTTTATATAAATGGAGGAATTTTAGCATGAGATATTTGTTGAAAGTTTGGCATGTTAATTTTTCTGTGGAACCATAATTATCTTCTCTGATAAATATTCATTAAGATATATTATGATAATATATTATAATTTTATAATTTTATAAATTATAATTGTTTAAATAGTAAAACATGTGAAATAAATGAGGGACTCCTCATTTTGAATTAGAATTCTCATTTTCAAAAGGTGTGTGCTGCATTATTTTCAAGAAATCACGTGCGTATAAATTTTGTCAGAAGTGGTGTGCTACCACTTTCCTATAAATAGGCTGTAACAATCCATAATTTTAAATTGTAATTTTTAAATATTTATTGAGTTTTATAAATATTTAATGAATGTGTTTATTGTTGAATAAATATTTGTTTAATTTGATTTGATTTGATTTGGTTAATTATTTGTTAAATAAATAATTAATGAGTTAAGGAAATTAATTATTATGAGATAGTATTCTAATTTAATTTAATAATTAAATTAAGAGTTGATAGGGATTAAATGGATTATTATAATATTTTTAATTTAATTTGGTAATAAAAGTGTGACAAATAACTATGCTATAAATGGGGTATTAAAATAAATTAAAGGAGTTTAATTTAATTTTTACCAAACAAGGATTAAAGATATTAAGTCTTTAATTTTTAAGGATTTTTGCCAAACAAAGCCTTATGGCTTTTGAATTTTAATTTTTAATTTTAATAAAAAAAATAAATAAAATTTAAATAAAATATATTAAATTATGGTAAGTGATAATTTAATAGGGACATTAATAAGACGTCGATTTTAGACGTTTGAAAGTGTGTGCGTTGAGTTGAGTTTATTTTACATAAAATGTATTTGGTCTAAAGCCTGAGTCTAAGAAGAAAGGGAAGTTGTCAGAAAAGATTATAGAGAATTGAGAGAGACTAGAGAAAATTGAGAGGAGAGAAAGGTACTGTGAATTACAAGTCTACTAACAAGGGTTAACTAAGCAAGAGAAGGTATGTTACATAACCTTAATATTATATATATATATATATATATATATATATATATATATATGTGTGTGTGTGTGTGTGTGTGTGTGTGTGTGTGTGTGTGTGTATGCTGAACATATATATATATATATATATATATATATATATATATATATATGCAATTGTATGCTGAATTACGTCTAAAAGAAAGGAAATAGTTTTACAATGAATATATGTATGAACATGGCTTGTAGGAGTACCAAAATTAATATTTGATTGTGAGCTAATTGTGAAATTGAACCTTGAATATGTTAATTTGGTAAGAAATAAAGAGAACGTAGTTCGAATGAATTAATTTGGTGTATAATTGTGGTTACAGTGTTAACTTTGTTAAACAATGTCAAAAATGAAGTTTTGGTTTAAAACATGACATTCAATGATTTAATTTTTCTAAAGTTGTTGTTTAGTTGTTTTAAATCAGTATATATATGATGAGTAACGTTTATGTGTAATTTATGTAAGTTATACATGATAAATTGGTGTTAAAAATTAAGATACAACCAAAAATTAGCTTCGTTCTGTTCTTCGTGCTCGGATATGTAATTCGACGCCTCAGCGCCAAAGTCAGCGCCGCAGATCCAACCTCACGCTGCAGTGCCATTGCCTGGCTTAGGAATCGCGCCGCAGCGCCGTCCACAGTGTAAACTGTGGCGCCGCAGCGCCGGTTAACAGAATGGCCAGAAAATTATTTTTCTTTACACGAAGTCTGTAAATGCTGATATGATGCAATGTTATGACTGTTAAAAAATGTAATTGTAGTATTATAGTGCTAAGAATGAGCATATTATTAATAATTAACGGGTTTTATTACTAATGTAACTTGACTATGTGGTTAAAAATTAAACCATACATGAAATATATACTTATTTATATATAGAGTATTTGTAATGACTAATTATGTCATGATGATATATGTATAGGATATTGTGAATCGAATTATTATGGTTTAGCTTACACACAAGGCAAGTTTTCTAACTCTAAACTTTCGTTGAGCTAGTTTCTTAACTCTAATTATATTGTGCAAGCTCCTAAACCTTACCTCTTGATATTGAGCAAGTTTTTCTAATCCTAAACCTGTTATTTAGCATGCAAGTTTCTAAATTCTGATACACTAACGTTGAACAAGTTTTATCATTTAATTTACTATTTATTATGCATGTTCAATACTCAACTCTAAATAAGATTTTAATCTTAGCTTAATATTTTTCAAGCAAGGTATGTTATGTTATTTAATACTTATGCTATTAGATTATTCCTAAAGCATGACCTTAATATACAATGTCGATTCATTTATGATTTATTCCATAGCATAATGTTATTACATTTTTATTCAACAAATCCTTAGTTGATGTTCGTTAAACTCCAAATTACCTTGAAACTTATCCAAACCAAACTTACTTTGGTGCGGACTCGTATTCTAAATGTTGAGTTGAACAACCCTATTATAGGGGATAATTTACACATAGAGTTGAAATGTTTGTGCACAATACATTGTACGAAAGGCTGATCCTCCTAAGTACGCGGAGTCCCTATAGTCTTATGATTGTTAAAGTTTAAGTTGAAAGAATACTTATAACTATGGACATAGTTCGTGATCTTTTGACCCTCAGTTATACATTTCAAATTCAGTTCCTGATTATTATTGATGAAGCACATTATTCAGTTCTATGGAACCTATTCATTTGGTAGTTGATATGATGTTTATTCATTATCATTTCAAGTGAGCACTGTTTGCTCACTCTTGCTTATATAAATATTACAACTAAAGTTGAGAAGGTTGATGAACCTACAACCAGTAAAGGGAAAGAGAAGATAAACAAGTATTGAAGACTTTTAAACCTGTTGACTTTTGTACTGTCAGACTTTATTTTAAATCTTGTGATGTAATTATTTAATTTTCCACATATGATGTTTGTATTTAAATGTTAGATAACCTGGGAGATTTTATTGAACTTATTGATGTAATCCTTTAATGGGAAGGTTTATTATTATTAAATTTTATTATGATTGGGTAGTTATACATGAATGTTTTTATCAAGTGAACACCAAATCTGGTAGAAATGAAGTACCCGGATTTGGGGGTGTCACATAGGCTACTTAGTTAAATAATGAAACTCACACCAGAATCAGAAAATTCTCTCTCTATAATATCGAGCGTATTTTTTGTAAGTATAAGGATACTTTGAGTTTAGCTTTTTGTGCAAGATTTTTTCAGAATAATATTCGATATTCCAGTCAAATCCAGTTTCTACTAAGGTAAAGGATATTATATTTTTTCCGTAAAGGAGTCTATTTCCTTTCAATACTCGTAAATGATATTATTTTCTTCCATATTCGTAATGGATATCATTTTCTTTCATACTCCATATTACGTAAGCGATATTATTTCATCTCGTATTCCTAAATTTAAACTTACTATGGTAAGTATTGCTTCGATAATTCCTGAAATGATTAGAAATTTCGCTTCATCTAATATCATTTCGCTGGAATATTTATCTGAACTTTCTTATTAAATTTAAAACTTTTCATGTCTAAGTATTGTTCATGGGCACTGTTCATACATATGGTACTATTCATACGGTATTATTCACAATTTTTTTTCTTTTTCCAAGTTATCTATTGAATCCATGTTATGGTCTCACCTGATTCGTTCTTATTATCATTATCATAATTCTCAGACTTAAATTATGTTGAAAATTATCTTTGGCCCGTAGTGCAAAGATGAACTGTTGATTGATGAATATCTTTGGCTCGTAGTGCAAAGATGAGTTGTTGATTGATATCTTTGACCCGTAGTGCAAAGATAGACATGTGTTTGGGTTGATCATGACCACTGGTGATACAAACAGATATCCTTGGCCCGTAGTGCATGGATAAATCGTTGATGTAAAATATTTATTGATTGGTGTTACATGGATAAAAAATTGATTATGGAATTTTAAATCATAGAAGATAGTAGACATCATGCTCTACTTGACTCTTCTAATGGATTGTTGTTTCTGCTGCAGTTTTTGATCTAAAACTTGTTGTCAATTATATTTTATCAGATTTTTTCCTGTTGAGGACTAAAGATAATTTATTTTGCATTATCTTAGTCATAATATTCTTTACTAGGATAGTTGAGCTCATCCTTTTCCTTTTTGTTCAATTTTTCTTCTCAGGAGGCGAGAATATAGCTGGGACTAGTCGGGGTGTGGAGTGATGGTTCAAGACAGTTATTATAGTAGTCCTAAATATTTTGTAAAATAGTGTATCAATAATTGTAATGAGGACTTTATTTGAGTTTGGATATTGTCTACAAGACAATATTTATATTAAAACTCACAGTACATGTGTTGTCGTATTTTGCACGACAGTTATATTAATGAAGTTTGTATTTGGTTTCTGTACCATGTATTTGGCGACTCAAAATGGGTTGTGTGGACCTATTTTGGGGGCGTCACAGAGTACATCAAGTGAAATCGCTAAAGGCATATCAAAGAGTATCTCAAGGATTGTTCAGTAAAGCGAGATTGCAAAGTTAACTTCAAAATCGTAAAGTGCAGTCATCAAGCAGATCATAGAGCAATCATCGCAGAAGCATAGGACGTAGAGTAAACATTATGATCCTCCAACTTTATAGAGTAATTCAAGTCTGATAACATGGCTGGCATTGGAGCGTTGTTGATTGAAGGTCCCGATGCATTCACCAAACATCCTTGGGTGAAATCAAAGATCAGAAGATGTGTCTAATAGCTAGGTTGCTAAAAATGACACGTCAGTGGTGTTAGGTGAGAAAGTAGGCTGATGTGACAGGCAAGCTAAAAAGAAGCTGACACATAAACTCAAAATGTCTACATCAAGGATCTCATAATATTTGAGCATTAAATGCACCAACTGGCATCTAGCAACGGGAAGATTTTCAACAGACTATAAAAGGCAACAAAGATTCAAATTTAAATAGTACGAACTCTGATCAAAAATCGTAAGCTCAGCCAAAGTCTAAAGAACGCACTATACTATTCTTGAATATCTAGTTCACGCTGCTAGGTACTTGAGAAGAAGAAGCTTAACAGAAATCTTAACAAAACCTCTCAATATCACTCAAATAAACAATCATTAGAGGGCTGAGAGTCCTTGTTTGTGTGAATAAAATATCCAAGTATATTGGGCTTGAAGAGGGAAGAATTTCATTGTCAAAGTGACTAAACTCTTAGTGAATTTCCTACTCGTGAAGTAGAAAAGTGGATTAGGAATTGTTTAGTCTCTGAGCCACGTGAAACTTGTCTTTTACATTATTATTCATACTTTGTGCCAGACTATTTATCGTGCTTAAGCTTGCATACCAAACTAAATTTAGAACTGAGATCTTATATTAATCTTTAAAGGGATTTTCAAACATTATATTTATGCTTAATCAATCTGATTAATAAATTATTTGGTAATATCTTTTAAATACTCAAAGTTTTTTTAAAAGATCTATTCAACCCCCTTTCTAGATTTATAAATGTCTTTTGGGAAATAAGAAGTGGTATCAAAGCAAGTTCTCACGAACACAAAGCTTACACTTTGAGTAGATCCATGGCACTAAACAAAACTAGTTCTGAGCTTGGTGGCTGTGACATCCCCAAATTCGGGTACTCGAACTTCCCACAGATTTGGTGTTCACTCGCCAAAAATAATTAACATCTAACTACCCATAAATAAATAAACTCATAAATAAAATGGAAATTCTCCCAATAAAGGGTTATAACAACTTAAACAAATCAATCCTAGGTAATTTAACCTTAATACATCTTTACGGAAACATAACATAATTTAAATAAGTCTTAAACACAACACAATGAGTCTTAACATAATATTCTCAAATAATAAACAAGTCTTCATCACTTGCTTGCCATGCCCTTGCCCTTACTAGTAAATGACTCATCAACTATTTCAATTTTAGCTGTAATGTTATTATGAAAAAGTGAGCAACAATTGCCCACAAGTTTAATAACAGAAATAATAATAACATGCGAATAAACAATGGATACTAAACTAAAGAAAACTTTTCTTTTGAATCAAGATTAGAACAGGAATCAAAAGTACATCTGAGGGTCATAAGACCATGAACTATGTCCCATGTTATCAAGTATTTCTACTTTAAACCTTTAATAGTCGTAAAACTATATGGACCTAACTTCTCGTACTTAGGGGGATCAACCCTATGTACCATGTATGTGCACAACATCTTAACGCTATCGGGTAATATAATCCCATGTAGCAGGGTTGTTCAACTCAGCTTTGACATTAGAGTCCGCACCAAAGGAAGTTTGGTTTGGATTGATCTCAAGGGAAATTTAGAGTTCAATAATCATCAACTAAGGATTAGTTGAATCAATAAGGATTCACTATCCATTCGAGGTTTCAATGCAATAATATAATCAATACTCAAATCAAAGATTGAATCTCAACTTTATACAATTGAATAAACATTGTATAACAAAAGTAAGTGTAACAACCCCAAAATTCATACAATTAAACTATCGACTTCGGTCGTTAATAATACGTCTAACTTCTGATTTTACATCATTATTCGATGTCAAACTTAATAAAATGCAGAATAATTAAAAAAAAATTATCTTCTTACTTTAATTCCCTGAATCAAAACCTTTATCATCTACACATCTCTGAATCAATTTTATTTTATGCTTTACTTCATCAGAGTTGTTATATAAAATCTTACATCTCAGCTAGATATCCCTTATACATTAGGTAGCTCAAACTTTACAACTATATACGAAATTTTACACCATAATTATCAAGTACATTTCTCAAAACTTTTATCTTTACCTACCTTTGAACTATACTTAGTTTAATACTCACTTTATCAAAGTTAATAAATAAAACTTACATCCAGGTTCAATACCTTTTATACAACGAACAAAACTTAAACTTTATAACTCAATATCTATTAAACATCATACATTATTCGAAACCTTAAACATAGTTAAAATAATAACAACTCAACCAAAGTATATAAATCTTCATGCATTACATATGATTCATGTCTTTCAAGTAGCACATAGAGTTACCTTCTATCCTTAATATGCAAAAGTGGTTATTTGTAAGGTTGAGCTCGATAACCCATCAAAATCTAACAGTTTTTACGCATCACATAGCATATAATATGTGACAACCCGAAAATTTATAAAATCTTGAATGATTAGAATAAAGGTTAAAGAATAAAACCTAAAAGAGAATTTGAGGATTTTTTTTAAAATTTTTAAGAAGAACCTATATGGTTTCTTAATTGAATGAGAATAAAGAAATATGGGTTACAAAATTCTAAAACCTTAGAAATGAATTGATATGTATTTGAATGAATATCAAGAATAAGGTATTATGATACCTGTAAAATTTGATGTGAATTGAATAGTGTAAGAAATGTTATACTAATATAGGTGGAAATTTTATTAAGGAAATAAGATTTCACATGAAGAGATGCTATGAGGTTAAACGAAGATGAGTTTATGTATAGAAATATATATACTTAGTAAGGTGCTATATATATTTTAGCAAGAGGAATGATGAATTAAGTTAATGATATAAGGATCAAGATAAAACTATGTTAGTAATTAACATAGCTTGAATGTGGGCCTTGATTGGCAAATAAGAAGATAAATAAGTTTAAATTTATTAGCTAATATGATTAGCAATAAAAATGGCGTAAGATAAAACTCAAAATTTGATTTAGAGATAGAATTTTGAAGCACGGAGTGCTCGGTTGCGTCCGAAACGTCAAGTTTAGTCAGAAAGGATAATTAACACAAAATATATAAGGGTTGACTTTTTGGTCAAAGTCAACAGTTGATTTTTATAGAAAAGGTCAAAATTGGAGTTAGAAGTGAAATATGTTATGATTATGTGAATTATGTATGTAATTAAATAAATATACATTATATAATGTGAATACATTTATTTTGTATATAAAAGTGAGTAAGAATTAAGTTATGTAACCTAATATATATATTAGGTGTGTTAATTAAATAACTTGAGAGATTATAATATGATAGAATATTAGTATATAAATATATACTAACATTAAGAGATTTATTTTATACATCTCAGTTAATTAATTTTATAACCTAATTATACCAAGTCTAATTGGGTTAAGAAAATAAATATGCATGAGTAAGGATTTAAGTTATAATTGAGGAAATGAAAACCCTAATTAAATAATTAAGAAATGATAGAATTAAAGGTAGTGGACTATGTAAATTACATGACCCAATCATGTTAAGTAGAAAGCCCAAAAGATGAAATTGGTGGCCCAACTTTAAGCCCAATTAAGGAGGGGCATATTGGACATTTGGTATGCTAAATAAGAATAAAAAAGAAATCAATTTTTAAGAATAATAAGGCCACATGGCCAGCCAAGATAAGGAGAGGAAGGCGGAATAAATGTAATCATTTCAAGCTTCCAATTTTCTAAAGATATGTACAAGATTGGCTAGGTGTCTCTCTTTTATTTGGCCACATAATTTTATTTAGATTACAAGCAACCTTATAATGATGAAGAAAGAGAAAGAGAGAGTGAATGAGGGGAATGAATATTAGATATACAATTATATCTATACATTTTTTTACCAAACCACAAAAGCCATTTCATTTCTCTCTCATCCTATTACTTCCTTTTAGCTAACAAAATAAAACCAAGAGAGAGAGAGAGATGAGCAATTTCGGCAGCCACAAGAGGTAAAGGAGAGGAGATTTTGATCTTCAAGCTATCCAAGATCATCATCTACTTTGAAAGATTAAGGAATGCTAGCAAAAGATAAAGGTATAAACTACCTTTTATCTAAGTTATTCTTAGTTGTTTAAATAAAAACTTGGATTTATGTTCTTGAACTTCAAAACTCTAGATTTACATGATCTAGAGTGTGTTATGTGTGGATCTATCCATCTTGTGTGTTAAAAGTTAGATCTAAAGTATGAAATGAAAACTAGGTTTTTCAAAATGTAGAAAATCATAATTTTTAGCCTTGATGGTGTTTAACCTTGTGTTTTATGCTTGTTTGATGGAATAGATCATGTATTATAGTAGATTCATGGGTATATGAAGTATTAGTAGGTATTATGATGAGTTATGTTAGTTATTGAAATAACCCGGGTCAAATCCCGAGTCCGAAATAAATCTCGGGTCAAATCCCAAGTCTGAATCGAATCAAATCCATCAAAATAAGGCCTCAAACTACTAGCCCAATAGTATCTTCTTGGGTCATCTTAGCCCACCACAGGCTCCCAAAAGGTCATGACTTGAAGGTACTATTGGTAGTAACTTATTTTCTTATATGCAGACAAATTTTTCCCCTATCTTTCGACGTGAGACTGGGGTGTTACAGTTATTATGTGAGAACATAGAAGTTTTCTTAGAAATCACCAAGAGTTAAAAATTAGATTTTTGTGAAAGCGAAACATGAAATTCAAATGACCATATCTCCTATTATATTTTGAATTTTTTAGTGTGGTTAAGTCTTAGAGTTAGATCTACGAGTTTTCTAATTTATCCAAGTGGAATCATCGGAAAAGGTGTTGTAAATTTTCGTATGGACTGATTTTAGTAAATGAGTCAAAAACAGAAAAATGACAAAAGTATACTGCCAAAGATTTTGCAAGGGCTGTTTTGGTAACTTAAATTGTGAAATAAATTCCGGCCTTTAAGGACATGAAAATATATGGTATTAAGTACCTCCTGTCCAAAAATGAGCTCATTCTGACTTAAAATGACCAAGTTATGACAATTTCAATTTCTGTGATTTTTCGACGAAAAGTGCTATAACCGGAGTTCTATAACTCTGATGGCCACGAAATTTAAACTGGAGGCTCACTTTAATACGTATAAGATTGTGACAAGAGATGGAATTTCTGGAGTTGAGCATGATAGGGCAAATTGCTTAAGCTACGCACTAAAAAAGATTTTTGGAAAATACTAAAGGAAGTTGGAAAATTATGGAAAAATACTTTTTGTGTATGAAATATATGTATATGTGTTTGGACAAAGGATAGAAAAATAATATGTTGATTTGGTATTTTTATGATAAGGATATGGAATCCAGCTTGCTGGATTGAAGAATCTGATGAATCCAGCTTGTTGGATTGAAAAACAGTTTACTGAATTGAAAATTTATTGAATCCAGCTTGCTGGATTGCAATCTAGTTGCTGGATTTGGAATCCAGTTTGCTGGATTGCAGTTAGGTTTGTGTATTGACCATCCAGGTTGCTGGATTTGGAATCCAGTCTGCTGAATTGATAATTTGATTGCTAGATTTAGAATCCAGGTTGCTGGATTAGTATTTGACTTTTTAGATATTAAAGAAGAACTTATAATATATAAGATTAGAGTGTTAAATCATAATGTATATGATATAATGATTAATAAATTATCAAAGGATGATAATAATGCTGATGTGTTAAGATGTTATCTAATATTTGATTAAGTGTTAGATAATTTATGAATAAAGAAATAGTATTATGAGTTAGCAGGTATGTTATACTAATTAAAAGATCAATCTTACAATTGATAGGTCTTTCATTAGAGATTAAATTAGATTGCTTAGCGGTAATCAATGGTGCAGACAAGTTTCTTAACTCAACCTTGAGTTGTATTTTCAAAGCATGTTAGTGAATAATTATTATTGATTATTCACATCTATACTGATTATTGATTCGCACTTAGTGCATGTTGCATATGTTCATCAGGTATGAAAGGCTGATCTCCTTCATTACCATCTACTCCAGTTGAATTATTCATATTCATTATTGACATTTATTCGTGTCGTTCTGATCATTCAGTTATGAAATTTGATTCCTGCTAGTTCACAATTATATTATTGAACGTAGCTAGCCTTTTATTCGTATTCTTTTAATCATGATATATCCTCAAATAAATTTAACTTGCTGGGAAAATTTGATGCTCACCCTTGCTATATCATGATAAAAATTTACAGATTAAGAGGAAAGCTCGAGTAAAGACAGAAGCAAAGGCAAAATGGAAGATTAAAGTTATGGTACAGTTAGATTTATTAAATTTTCTGACGAAAATAGTATTGTAAACATTTAAGATATTGAAGATATGTATTGAGTTAAAGTTGTAGACCTTGGGATTAATGTGTAAAAGTTTAATGTATAAACAATTTATGTTTATATCTTCCGCAATAATTATAGAAATGATATACCAGATCTTAGGTAAAAAGTACTCAGATTTGGGGATGCTACAATTGGTATCAAAGCCGTAAGTTATAAACCTTAGGTAGGGGTACCTTGGGCTATAACCGCGGAAAGGATGATAAGCAATAAACTCGAATAAAGTTTAAGCGATACGAGATGAATTTTTGGAAATTCATTATTAAGTAAAGATGAAGATAAATAAGATTCAAAGAAGAATCTTGAAAAGCTATAAAGATAAGAATCTGGAGTTATCTGACTCCATTAATAAAAATGAAAAGTGAAAATAAATAGACGATGTCTATAAGATGAAAAGTGTAAATAAAATCATAATATAATATGATTAAAGAGAAGAATAAGAAGATCGTAAAATCAAACGATCGTAAGTATTTGGAGAAAAGATTACGAAATAAGATCACGACGTGATCAGATTAAATTGTTGAATAACATATGATATGTTAAGTGATTAGAATGATATAGCTTGACGCTATAAAGAGAAGGTACTCAGAAATGGTACAATGTAAACTCATAAAAGAGTGATAAATATTAAGATACAGATTAAAGAAAATTCGTATTAAGAAAAGAAAAAGTTAGAATTGTGTAGAATTTCAATTGAGGACTCAGGTCAGCAGCTGAGTTGTATGATTTCTTGTATGGACGGGAAATTTGTACTTGGTTTTAGAATCACTTAGCTTCCTGGTCGGTATAGTGGTTAGGTTGACCAATTCTTTGTATGGGCGGGAAATTGTCCGCTTAGCTTTCTATATTGATTTGTGGCCGAGTTTGGTTTGACGACCACTTAGTTTCTGATACTGATAATCATTGAAATGTATGTGTTGCACTAGTTGCTATATGTATGTTGAGAGGGTGATTCCTTTCTCATGTGTATAACAGATAGATAGGTTATAAGTAGAGAATATCAAGTTAAGTACAAGTTCTTAAAACTCATACTTATGGTACGTTCGTGACTCATAATTATATGAAATGTTTATGAACCCCTCAGCGAAGGGACGCCAAAGGTATGACTATGACAAGTTCTTAAACTCATATGATTGTGGAAAGTTCCTGAACTCATAATGTGTGGTAAGTTTGATGAACTGGGTATGGGAAAGTTGTAAATGGAGAATTGAAGGTGATAGAAATAGATAGACTTATTAAGAAATGGATCAATAGAGAAATTGAAGTTGATGGTGGAAGCATAGGTATTCCAAATCTTCTAGCTATGCTAGACTTCGAAGTTTTTGACATCAAAATTCGCATTGATGTGCCTTTCGAAATAAAATGAATTTTTGTTATCCTCAACACATGGTGACAAGTGTGTAGGTGTGGACTTTGGGCCACTAACACATCGTTACCTGTTGTGACATGATGACACCAAAGATGATTTTCAAAGGTTTTTGCACAGTTTAAAGAAGAGTCTATGCTAATTGATTCGGCTAGACGAAAATGATTTGAATGATAAAAATGTATTTTTTTATATCATCAATGTATCATGGAACCTGATGTAGAATGATAAAAATGATGGAGTTATCAATGCAGAATTACTTAGTGTCGGATGCGATCTAAAGATCGTCGAGCCACTATGGAATGATGTAGTATGACAAAGTCACAAAATGACGAAATTCTCAGACGGACTGTAAATACAGTGCGGTATCATGACGTCATAAAATGATTTTAAGAATTTTAAAGGTAATTTATTGCCAACCGAATTTGGCTAGCAATGTTTCGATTGAAATTCAAAATAATTTAATATGCGTCTAAGCTATTTGATTTAGCTAGACAAATATTTATGAAAATTTAAAGTATTTTTGAGAATTTATCCCGAACCAAATTGTTTTGGTACAGAATTCTATGATAAGACTGAGGTGAACTATGTTGAATGGATAAAATAATCCAATCTAGTAGCGTAAATATTCGCTAGACATGATTGATACGTTATGCATGACGTAAGAGTACGATAGGCTAATCACCTAAAGTACTAGCATCGGTAGTTTATCTTCTTTGTGATTGTAAACATACCTAGTAATTTACTATTTTGCGATATAAATATCGTTAAAACTATGGGTTCATGGTCTATATGACCCTTTCAGCATGATTTGAAAAGTTTTAACTCCTTAGACTGAAGTCATGGAAGAATGTTGTAACGACCCCAAAATATGTCCATTCCATCCAACCTATTCTGAGTCGCCAAATACATTGTACAGAAAACAACTAAAACTTTATTACAACAATTGTCGTGCAAAATACAACAACACATATGCTGTGAGTTGGATACAAATATATACCAAATGCGACTCATGTCCCAACCGTGGACAACACCTCACAATGACACCTTACATAAAAGTATAGTCAAAAACTATTTTAGAAATTAGAATCTTTGGAAAGTGCTCAAGGAAACCTTCGTACATAGGAGGCCATGCATCTAGGTTATGATAGATATCATATGGTCGCAGAATTATCCTTGGTTGACCCAATAGACCCCAAAGAAAAACGAGAAATTTACTATCATATTCTTCCCAATGGTGAGTCTTCTCTTGACATATCATTAGCTCCACTGTCTCTAATTGAAAATTATACTTCAAACAAACACCAAGATTATATAGGTAGTGCTCGTAAAGATACTCAGCAAGTGGATGAGCACAACCCTGTCTTATGATGACACGAGGTTGTATGTTATTAGACATCTTGTATGATAGTGACAAAACACCATTCTAACGTTGGGTTCGCCTCACCCTATTTTATTCACCAAATATAACTACTAAATGATAACCGCCGTTCTATTCCCTTGTTACCCCCGCTCGACCCAGCTACACTCTTATTACCTGAAAGGAATTGTGAAACAGAAGGGTGAGCACAACTAGCCCAGTAAAGAATATCATGACTAAAGATAAATAAATTATCAATAGTCTTCATCAGTAATAAATCAGAGATTTAGAACATATGGTAGATGATAAAAAATTTTAACCATAGTTGCAGCGGAACGAGCAATCCATTAGAAGAGTCAAATAGACTACAAAATCTATAATCTTTTCCATGTTAAAAATCCACCAACAATGTTTTATCCCTGTAATATCAATCAACAATTCTGGTCCACAATCATATGAATAACTCATAATCATAATTGTAGTTCTAAATTCCTCTTCTCATCCAGGACGAAGATAATTTTTATCACCTATCTTTACCTGAAACATCAAAGATCATGGTTACACGAAATCACATTTCATGTTCATAATCATACTAATAACTTCATCTTTGCACTACGACCAAAGATATTCATTTGTATCACCAGTTGGTCATGTTCATCTCAACACCTGTTCATCTTTGCACTACTGGCCAAAGATATTCAACAACATGTCATCTTTACACTACGGGCCAAAGATATTCATCAACAATTCATTTTTGCACTACTGGCCAAAGATATTCAACCACAGGTCATCTTTGCACTATGAGCCAAAGATATTCATCACCAGTTCATCTTTGCACTACAGGCCAAAGATATTCAACAACAGTTCATATTTACACTACAGGCCAAATATATTCATCAACAGTTCATATTTGCACTATAGGCCAAATATATTAATATCTCAAAGAAATATATAATCATTTCAGAATTTATATAAACAATAACTATAACCATGTTGATCAATTCACCTTTGCACTTAAGCTAAAGATATTCAATTATAAATTCAATGGTCATGATCATACCAGTCAACAATTCAACTTTGCACTGCTGGCCAAAGGGAACCCATAGTCATGATCATACAATAAAATCTACCCATCTTTACACTCAAATCAAAGAGAAATATCATCATTAGGGTTATAAAAATGTTATATATGATAATAAAATTAATATAATCAACATATAAATTTAATCTCAAGAGTAATATTCATAAATCAACTATAATTTGGTCAGAAAAAGAAACTAATTTTGTCGTGAATAATAACTCGTGAATCGTAACTCAATAATAGTAACTCGTGAATAGTAACTCGACATGAAAAAGGTAGAAATTCCACAATAAAATTCATACCAATATTTTGGAATAATGATATTGAAAGAATAATATTTCTTAAGCTTATAAACAATTTATTTTAATTGTTTACACTTTACTAAATAATGCATTTAATCATCCTAAAATGCCAAACTCATAAAATTTCATTACCAATAACCAAAACCCTCATCAAAAATCTGCATATACCTCATATAGGATTCTCAAGCCATAAAATCCTATATTCCAATTTTCTTACTTCACATAACATATTTAATTCATTTTCTCATAACTAGTCTATTTTCATGAAAAATACCAAATTAGTTCTAAAAATATTTCTTTTCTGGGATTTAGCAGAATATAGTCCCATATTGAACATATATTTTTCTCAGAATTTTTAAAACTCATTTACTATTTTTCATATGGCCAAAACTGCCGAATATTTAGACATTTATCATAAATTATACTTTTATCCAAAAATTCAGAAATTCACAGAGTACACTGATATTAAATAGATATACTTCTAATAAAAATTTCATCAATTTTGGAGTTAACCACAAGGAGTTATAAGCGGTTACTTTTAAAATAGTCTTTTCCCGTAAAATTCATAACTCTTAATATATACATCCAAAAATCACCATTTTTGGACACAATCAATGAAACTCATCAAAATATCATTTCAAATTTTTCCAGAATTTTCTGAAGGTCAGAAGAATTACGATATGAAAAACATAATAACCCTTAAAATCCCTTACTATCCCTTACATTAAAAGTGTAGTATTTCTGACTGGAATGCAAAGCCGAAGGAAACTTGCACTGAATAGTAACTCTCAAAGTATCTAAATACTCACAAAATATGCTTCATAATATAGAGAGAGAAAGAGAGAAAGCTTATGTTGCTGGTGTAATTTTCAATTCTAACTTAGCCCTCTATTTATAGAAAAATGTTAGCACGCCGAAGCAGACTTGACCTGCAACCTGATGGCTTTACCTGCTACTATTTCATCCACCAAAAATTAGCAACCATCCCCAACAACCAAAAGTGGGGCCCACTCAATTCTAGAATTTTCCACCAAAACCTAATTTCCGAATCAGTCACCTCTTAAATTTCATAACAAATTATACGTTTATTTTTAACGGTTCAAAATTTGTGGACATATACTCAACTTATATATGTATAGCATATCCAAAAATGACAACGATCCAACGGTCGGATTAAATATTATAACTCACACAATAAAGCTATAAGAACACCAGTTTGATTTTTAATACCTCCAATCCGACAAAATACAAATAAAATACCTCAATATTAATTCTTTCATTTATAACCACATAAATAAATCCATCCTTTATATCCACATCAAATAACTATTTCCTTATCATATAAATTAATAATTAATTATTCACAAATAATAATACAGAATCACATTTATGACAACCAGGCTGTTCCCAAGAAAGAGGGGGCTTTCCGATAAGGATTTCTCCTTACTGGCGCACAATTAGGTGACCAAACCTCTCCTTGACAGAACTTTCTAGACATTGCCAATAATGCTATCTAATAATATTATTCAAATAATATGAATTATTGATCTGATAATGGGAAATACTGTGCAACAACAATTATTGAAATAACAATAATATAAAATATCAACGCAGCAATTATTGAATCAATAAAATAAAATATTGAACAGTAACTACTGTAACAATTATTGAGTAGTGTCTTCCTTCGTAAGAATCAATAATTCTAAAATACTATGCAATCCGTGTGCTACTGTGCAACCACGCATATTACTGTATTTTAACCACCGGGTATTTCAACAGTGTTAACGGTAACAACTACGCCGTTATTTATAAAAACTCAATTTTTGTTGTTATCTTCATCTAACAGTTATTCTGTTATGGGGCCCACATATGGTTGTGCCGTCGTACGAATATTCCCTAACAGAAAGAATATTCCACGACTAAATGAATATTCCCCGATAACAATGAATATTTTATAACCACTTGCGTAGTTTGAAAAAAAATTCATATATCACCCTTAACTTTAACTTTTATCAATTTAACCATTTACTGAATAGTAACTATAAAAAAAATGAATACTTTTATTTCATAAAATTCGGGGTCTTACAAATGTGATAGTAGCAGAGCTCCTCGTATTAGGAAGCAAGATATACTCATTAAATTGAGCATGAAATCAAGTAAAGGTTAATTTAAAAACCTAGTTTTGATGAATAAAAGGAGTGGTGATTAGTAGACTGTAATTTTGAGGAAGAAATTCTTAGAAGAAGGGGTGAATGTGACAATGCAAAAAATTATAAAATCTTGAATGATTAGAATAAAGGTTAAAGAATAAAACCTAGAAGAGAATTTGAGGATTTATTTAAAATTTTTAAGAAGAACCTATATGGTTTCTTAATTGAATGAGAATAAAGAAATATGGGTTACAAAATTCCAAAACCCTAGAAATGAATTGATATATATTTGAATGAATATCAAGAATAAGGTAATATGATACCTGTAAAATTTGATGTGAATTGAATAGTGTAAAAAATGTTATACTAATATAGGTGGAAATTTTATTAAGAAAATAAGATTTCACATGAAGAGATGCTATGAGGTTAAACGAAGATGAGTTTATGTATAGAAATATATATACTTAGTAAGGTGCTATATATATTTTAGCAAGACGTATGATGAATTAAGTTAATGATATAAAGATCAAGATAAAACTATGTTAGTAATTAACATAGCTTGAATGTGGGCCTTGATTGACAAATAAGAAGGTAAATAAGTTTAAATTTATTAGCTAATATGATTATCAATAAAAATGGCGTAAGATAAAACTCAAAATTTGATTTAGAGATAGAATTTTGAAGCACAGAGTGCTCGGTTGCGTCCGGAACGCCAAGTTTAGTTAGAAAGGACAATTAACACAAAATGTGTAAGGGTTAAGTTTTTGGTCAAAGTCAACAGTTGATTTTTATAGAAAAGGTCAAAATTAGAGTTAGAAGTGAAATATGTTATGATTATGTGAATTATGTATGTGATTAAATAAATATACATTATATAATTTGAATACATTTATTTTGTATATAAAAGTGAGTAAGAATTAAGTTATGTAACCTAATATATATATTAGGTGTGTTAATTAAATAACTTGAGAGATTATAATATGATAGAATATTAGTATATAAATATATACTAACATTAAGAGATTTATTTTATACATCTCAGTTAATTAATTTTATAACTTAATTACAGCAAGTCTAATTGGGTTAAGGAAATAAATGTTCATGAGTAAGAATTTAAGTTATAATTGAGAAAATAAAAATCCTAATTAAATAATTAGGAAAAGATATAATTAAATATAGTGGACTATGTAAATTACATGGCCCAATAATGTTAAGTAGAAAGCCCAAAAGATGAAATTGGTGGCCCAACTTTAAACCCAATTAAGGAGGGGCATATTGGACATTTGGTATGCTAAATAAGAATTAAAAAGAAATCAATTTTTAAGGATAATAATGTGACACCCCCAAAACAGCTATACATCACCCATCTTGAGTCGCCAAATACATGGTACAAAATTTAAATACAACTTAATTATACAACAGTCGTGTAGAATACGACAAAACATAATCTAAGAGTTTTAATAAAAATATTGTCATCTAGATAATATCTACACTCAATGGAGTCCTCATTACATTTCTTGTCACACTATTTTATAGAATAGTGAGGACTACTAAAACAACCATCTGGACCGTCAATCCGTTTCCCGACTAGTCTCAGCTACGTTCTCATTTCCTGAAGAGAACAGTGAAAGGAAGGGTGAGCTTAACTTGCCCAGTAAGAAATATTATGACTAAGATAATGCAGAATAAATTATCATTAGCCTTCAACAGTGTTAAACTGATAAAATATAATAAACATCAAGTTTAACTGCAGCGGAACAAACAATCCATTAGAAAAGTCTAGTAGAGAATAAAATCTACTATCTTCTATGATTTAAAAAGTTTTTCATCACTTTTATCGCTGAGACTCAGCTTAATAAATAAACAACATCATCCCTGCACTACGGCCAAGGATATTCATTAGTATCACGACCACAAATTATCCATGCACTACGGGCCAAGGATATTCGTGTATTCATCAATGGTCATGATCATGCCAACAACAGTCCATCAATGCACTACGGCCAATGAGGACTTTTACCACATTATTTGTAACATTACGGTCATGATTATATCGAATAATCCCTGGTCATAATCATACCAAGTTCATCTATGCACTACAGGCCACAGATGACTTTTAACATAATATAAGCATGAGGATGATGACAATGATATAAGAATTCAATAAAACAAGTTCAAGAATTAATTTATCCAGGAACCAATAACGTCCAAATTGTCAACATGATACTTCTTTGTGGAGTAAAATTCAAGAATGCTCAAAAGAATATTTCTGTAACGACCCCAAAATTCATACAATTTAATTCTCGACTTCGGTCGTTAATAATACATTCAACCTCTAATTTTATATCATTAAACGATAATATAACCATTGAAATTTGCGGAATAATTAAAATATTTTATTACAATTAAAATTTTCTATTTACAAACTATTCTTGTTCCTAGAACTTTTAACCTTTACATTATATCTCTTCGATTCAAATTTATATCATGAATCATTACAACAAAATGACTATACAAAGTCTTACATCATCAATGGATTTCCAAATATACCGGATAGCTCAACTTACAATTTAACTTGTTACGTTCAAAATATTAAATACATTTCTCATAAAACATAAGGAATCTTCAAGTATCACGTCGGATTCATAACTTTCAGGTAACACATAACTTTACCTTGAAATCTTGACCTGCAAAAATGGTTATTTGCAAGGTTGAGCTCGACAGCCCAGTAAAATCTAACAGTTTTCATGCAACACGTAGCATATAATATTATGCTCAACATATATCTCTTAAACATTGAACTATCATAACATATATAAAGGTTGAGTTCCTTACTCAATTGACATGCTTTACTCAATTAATGTAGTCATAAGTTGACTTTGACGTTTCATGCTTTCACATAAATTTAACACATATCATGTTATTTGCAAGAAAGACTTAAAACAATTAATCATCAAGTTCACGTAGTAAATAGGAACTGAAAGACTTGCCTTGATCGTTGTTTACCAATTACCAAAAACAGCTTAACTGCTTTGCGTACCTCCTACAACAGTTCAAAGGTTCATAATCACAAGCATTAGTTACACATATAACGAAACCACAATGACTCTTATTCTTAATCTTTTATAACTTGCATCTCTTTGAGATTTAACACATATCTTCAGGTGTTTACTGTGACGCCCCCAGAATAGGTATACAACACCCATTCTGAGTCGCCAAATACATGGTACAGAAAGCAAACTACAACTTCAATAATACAATTGTCGTGCAAAATACGACAACACATACTGTGAGTTTAAATACAAATATATACCAAATATGACTCATATTCCAACCGTGGACATCACCTCACAATGACACCTTACATAAAGGTATAGTCAAAAATTGTTTTAGAAATTAGAATATTTGGGAAGTGCTCAATGAAACCTTCGTACATGGGAGGCCACGCGTCTAGGTTATGATAGATATCATATAGCCACAGAATTATCCTTGGTTGACCCAATAGACCCCAAAGAAAAATGAGAAGATTACTATCATATTCTTCCCAATGGTGAGTCTTCTCTTGACTTATCATTATCTCCACTGTCTCTAATTGAGAATTATACTTCAAACAAACACCAAGATTATATAGGTAGTGCTCGTATATATACTCAGCAAGTGGATGAGCACAACCCTGTCCTATGATGACACGAGGTTGTATGTCATTAGACATCTTGTATGATAGTGACAAAACACCCTTCCAACGTTGGGTTCGCCTCACCCTATTTTCTTCACCAAATATAACTACTAAATGATGACCACCGTTCTATTCCCTTGTTACCCCCGCTCGACCCAGCTACACTCTTATTACCTGAAAGGAATTGTGAAGCAAAAGGGTGAGCACAACTAGCTCAGTAAAGAATATCATGACTAAAGATAATTAAATTATCAATAGCCTTCATCAATAATAAATCAGAGATTTAGAACATATGGTAAATGATAAAAATTTCAACCATAGTTGCAGCGGAACGAGCAATCCATTAGAAGAGTCAAATAGACTATAAAGTCTATTATCTTCTCCATGTTAAAAATCCACCAACAATGTTTTATCCATGTAACATCACTCAACAGTTCCTTTCCACAATCATATGAATAACTCATAATCATAATTGTGACTATAAATTTTTCTTCGCACCCAGGACGAAGAATATTTTCATCACCTGTCTTTACCTGAAACATCAAAGATCATGGTTATACCAAATCACAGTTCCTGTTTATAATCATACTAACAAATCCATCTTTGCACTACGGGCCAAAGATATTCATCAACAAACCATCTTTGCACTGGGCCAAAGATATTCAACAACAGTTCATCTTTGCACTACAAGCCAAAGATATTCATCAACAAACCATCTTTACACTACGGGCCAAAGATATTCAACAACAGATCATCTTTGCACTACAGGCCAAAGATATTCATCAACAGACCATCTTTGCACTACATGCCAAAGATATTCATCAACAATTCATATTTGCACTACAGGCCAAATATATTCATATCTCAAAGAAATATATAATCATTTCAGAATTTATATAAACAATAATTATAACCATGTTGATCAATTCACCTTTGCACTTAAGCTTAAGATATTCAATTATAAATTCAATGGTCATAATCATACCAGTCACAATTCAACTTTGCACTACAGGCCAAAGAGAACCCTAGTCATGATCATACCAATAATCTACCCATCTTTACACTTCAGTGAAAGAGAATTTCAACATCAGGGTTATAAAAATATTATATATGATGATAAAAATAATATGATCAACATATAGTTTTAATCTCAAGAGTAATATTCGTAACTCATGAATAGTAAATCGTGAATAGTAACTCATGAATAGTAACCCCGACACAAAAGATAGAAATTCCACAATAAAATCCATACCAATATTTCGGTATAATGATATTGAAAGAATAACATTACTTAAATTTATAAACAATTTATTTTAATTGTTTACACTTTACTAATTAATGCATTTAATCATCATAAAATGCCAACTCTTACAATTTCATCATCAATAACCAAAACCCTCATCAAAAATCTGCATATACCTCATATAGGATTCTCAAGCCATAAAATCCTATTTTCCAATTTTCTTTCTTCACAAAACATATTTAATTCATTTACTCATAACTAGACTATTTTCATGAAAAATACCAAATCAGTTCCAAAAATATTTCTTTTCTGGGATTTAGCATAATATAGTCCCATAGTGAACATATATTTTTCTCAGAATTTTTAAAAGTCATTTACTATTTTTCATATGGCCAAAATAGCCGAATATTTAGACATTTATCAAAAATTGTACTTTTGTCTAAAAATTCTAAAATTACAGAGTATACTTCTATCATATACATGTACTCCCAATAAAAATTTCATCAATTTTGGAGTTAACCACAAGGAATTATAAGCGGTTACTTTTAAAATAGTCTTTTCTCATAAAATTCATAACTCTTAATCTATACATCCAAAAATCACCATTTTTGGACACAATCAATAAAACTCATCAAAATATCATTTCAAATTTTTCCAGAATTTTTGAAGATCAAAAAAATTACGAAACTGAAAATCATAACAACCCTTAAAATCCATTACTATCCCTTACCTCAAAAGAGCAGTACTTCTGACTGGATATCGGATATGATGCTGAAGGAAACTTGCACTGATGAATAGCAACTCACCAAGTATCTAAATACTCACAAAATACACTCAATAATATAGAGAGAGAAAGAGAGAAAGCTTATGTTTCTGGTGTGATTTTCAATTCTAACTTAGCCCTCTATTTATAGGAAAATTTTGGTAGGTTTGACCTGCAACCTGATGGCTTTACCTGCTACTATTCCCACCCACCACATTTGAAATATAATTCAGCACATTTCTTCACCAACCACAAGTGGGGCCCACCAATTCTAGAATTTTCCACCAAAATGATAAACTCCGAAAATTCAACAATTTCTGAACCAGTCATCTCGTAAAATTCATAATAAATCATACGTTCATTTTTAACGGTTCAAAATTTGTGGGCATATACTCAACTTATATATGTATAACATATCCAAAAATTACCACGATCCAACGGTCGGATTAAAAATTATAACCCCCGCAAAATATCTCAAAAACCCTGATTTTTAATACCTCCATTCCGACAAAAATACGGATAAAAATCTCAACATTAACTCCTTCATTTTTTAACCACAAAAATATATCCCTCATTTATATCCACATAAAATAAATAATTTCTTATCATATGAATCAATAATTAATTATTCACAAATAATATTACAGAATCACATTTATGACAACCAGGCCGTTCCCAGGAAAGAGGGGGCTTTCCAATAAGAATTTCTCCTTACTGGCGCGCAATTAGATGACCAAACCTCTCCTTAGACAGAACTTTCTAGACATTGCCAATAATGTTATCTAATAATATTATTCAAATAATATGAATTATTGATCTGATAAAGGAAAATACTGTGCATCAACAATTATTGAACAACAATAATATAAAATTCAACGTAGCAATTATTGAATCAATAAAATAAAATATTGAACAGTAATTACTGTAACAATTATTGAGTAGTGCCTTCTTACGTAAGAATCAATAATTTCAAAAATACTATGCAATACCGTGTGCTACTGTGCAATAACGCGTATTACTGTATTTTAACCACCGGGTATTCCAACAGTGTTAACGGTAACAACTACGCCGTTATTTGTAAAAACTCAAATTTGTCATTTTCTTCACCCGACAGTTATTCTGTTATGGGGCCCACAAATGGCTGCGCCGTCGTACGAATATTCCCCGACAGAAAGAATATTCCACGACCAAACGAATATTCCCCGACAACAATGATTATTTTATAACCACTTGCTTATTTTGAAAAAAAATTCATATTTCACCCATAACTTTAAACTTTTATCAATTTAACCATTTACTGAATAGTAATTATAAGAAAAATTGAATACTTTTATTTCATAAAATTCGGGGTCTTACAATCTCCCCTCCTTATGAAATTTCGTCCCCGAAATTTACGTACCTGGTATTTCAAATAGTTGAGAATACCTTGCTTTCATTTCAGATTCCATCTTCCCTATCATCATGATTTCTCCATTGCTCACCTCCTGTATTTCAGATATCATTCTAGAATACAGCTTCAAAATAAGGGTTAATTGAACAAATTAACATATCACATAATATCCCAATATTATGACTGACCAACAAATAAGCTTAAGTAGGACACACTAGCGAAGGATTTACTCATCTCTCCCCTCCTAGTTATATTTCCCGATCTCCGCCAGAGATCATATCCCTAAGCTCTGATACCAAATGTGACTCTCATGGTGCTTCAACCACAGCACCTCGCAATGGTACCTATCAGCTTGCCACCGCAGAACGGCGTCCCCTACGGAGAGTCTGGCTTCGGTGCATCCCCCATCAACAGGAAGTCACCAGCGAGAGGCTCGGTGTAAGACCCCGAATTTTATGAAATAAAAGTATTCAATTTTTCTTATAATTACTATTCAGTAAATGGTTAAATTGATAAAAATTTAAAGTTATGAGTGAAATATGATTTTTTTCAAAATAAGCAAGTGGTTATAAAATAATCATTGTTGTCGGGGAATATTCGTTTGGTCGTGGAATATTCTTTCTGTCGGGAAATATTCGTACGACGGCGCAGCCATTTGTGGGCCCCATAACAGAATAACTGTCGGGTGAAGAAAACGACAAATTTGAGTTTTTACAAATAACGGCGTAGTTGTTACCGTTAACACTGTTAGAATACCCGGTGGTTAAAATACAGTAATACGCGTTATTGCACAGTAGCACACGGTATTGCATAGTATTTTTGAAATTATTGATTCTTACGTAAGAAGGCACTACTCAATAATTGTTACAGTAATTACTGTTCAATATTTTATTTTATTGATTCAATAATTGCTACGTTGAAATTTTGTATTATTGTTGTTCAATAATTGTTGCTGCACAGTATTTCCCATTATCAGATCAATAATTCATATTATTTGAATAGTATTATTAGATAGCATTATTGGCAATGTCTAGAAAGTTCTGTCTAAGGAGAGGTTTGGTCATCTAATTGCGCGCCAGTAAGGAGAAATTCTTATTGGAAAGCCCCCTCTTTCCTGGGAACGGCCTGGTTGTCATAAATGTGATTCTGTAATATTAATTGTGAATAATTAATTATTGATTCATATGATAAGAAAATATTTATTTTATGTGGATATAAATGAGGGATATATTTTTGTGGTTAAAAATGAAGGAGTTAATGTTGAGATTTTTATCCGTATTTTTGTCGGAATGGAGGTATTAAAAATCAGGGTTTTTGAGATATTTTGCGGGGGTTATAATTTTTAATCCGACCGTTGGATCGTGGTAATTTTTGGATATGTTATACATATATAAGTTGAGTATATGTCCACAAATTTTGAACCGTTAAAAATGAACGTATGATTTATTATGAATTTTACGAGATGACTGGTTCAGAAATTGTTGAATTTTCGGAGTTTATCATTTTGGTGGAAAATTCTAGAATTGGTGGGCCCCACTTGTGGTTGGTGAAGAAATGTGCTGAATTATATTTCAAATGTGGTGGGTGGGAATAGTAGCAGGTAAAGCCATCAGGTTGCAGGTCAAACCTACCAAAATTTTCCTATAAATAGAGGGCTAAGTTAGAATTGAAAATCACACCAGAAACATAAGCTTTCTCTCTTTCTCTCTCTATATTATGAAGCATATTTTGTGAGTTTTTAGATACTTGGTGAGTTGCTATTCATCAGTGCAAGTTTTCTTCAGCATCATTTCCGATATCCAGTCAGAAGTACTGCTCTTTTGAGGTAAGGGATAGTAAGGGATAGTAAGGGATAGTAAGAGATTTTAAGGGTTGTTATGATTTTCAGTTTCGTAATTTTTCTGATCTTCAAAAATTCTGGAAAAATTTGAAATGATATTTTGATGAGTTTTCTTGATTGTGTCCAAAAATGGTGATTTTTGGATGTATAGATTGAGAGTTATGAATTTTATGAGAAAAGACTATTTTAAAAGTAACAGCTTATAATTCCTTGTGGTTAACTCCAAAATTGATGAAATTTTTATTGGGAGTACATGTATATGATAGAAGTATACTCTGTAAATTTCAAAATTTTTAGACAAAAGTACAATTTTTGATAAATGTCTAAATATTCGGCTATTTTGGCCATATGAAAAATAGTAAATGACTTTTAAAAATTCTGAGAAAAATATATGTTCACTATGGGACTATATTATGCTAAATTCCAGAAAAGAAATATTTTTGGAACTGATTTGGTATTTTTCATGAAAATGGTCTAGTTATGAGTAAATGAATTAAATATGTTTTGTGAAGAAAGAAAATTGGAAAATAGGATTTTATGGCTTGAGAATCCTATATGAGGTATATGCAGATTTTTGATGAGGGTTTTGGTTATTGATGATGAAATTGTAAGAGTTGGCATTTTATGATGATTAAATGCATTAATTAGTAAAGTGTAAACAATTAAAATAAATTGTTTATAAATTTAAGTAATGTTATTCTTTCAATATCATTATACCGAAATATTGGTATGGATTTTATTGTAGAATTTCTATCTTTTGTGTCGGGGTTACTATTCATGAGTTACTATTCACGATTTACTATTCATGAGTTACGAATATTACTCTTGAGATTAAAACTATATGTTGATCATATTATTTTTATCATCATATATAACATTTTTATAACCCTGATGTTGAAATTCTCTTTCACTGGAGTGTAAAGATGGGTAGATTATTGGTATGATCATGACTAGGGTTCTCTTTGGCCTGTAGTGCAAAGTTGAATTGTGACTGGTATGATCATGACCATTGAATTTATAATTGAATATCTTAAGCTTAAGTGCAAAGGTGAATTGATCAACATGGTTATAATTATTGTTTATATAAATTCTGAAATGATTATATATTTCTTTGAGATATGAATATATTTGGCCTGTAGTGCAAATATGAATTGTTGATGAATATCTTTGGCATGTAGTGCAAAGATGGCCTGTTGATGAATATCTTTGGCCTGTAGTGCAAAGATGAACTGTTGTTGAATATCTTTGGCCCGTAGTGCGAAGATGGTTTGTTGATGAATATCTTTGGCCCGTAGTGCAAAGATGGATTTGTTAGTATGATTATAAACAGGAACTGTGATTTGGTATAACCATGATCTTTGATGTTTCAGGTAAAGACAGGTGATGAAAATATTCTTCGTCCTGGGTGCGAAGAAAAATTTATAGTCACAATTATGATTATGAGTTATTCATATGATTGTGGAAAGGAACTGTTGAGTGATGTTACATGGATAAAATATTGTTGGTGGATTTTTAACATGGAGAAGATAATAGACTTTATAGTCTATTTGACTCTTCTAATGGATTGCTCGTTCCGCTGCAACTATGGTTGAAATTTTTATCATTTACCATATGTTCTAAATCTCTGATTTATTGTTGATGAAGGCTATTGATAATTGAATTATCTTTAGTCATGATATTCTTTACTGAGCTAGTTGTGCTCACCCTTTTGCTTCACAATTCCTTTCAGGTAATAAGAGTGTAGCTGGGTCGAGCGGGGGTAACAAGGGAATAGAACGGTGGTCATCATTTAGTAGTTATATTTGGTGAAGAAAATAGGGTGAGGTGAACCCAACGTTGGAAGGGTGTTTTGTCACTATCATACAAGATGTCTAATGACATACAACCTCGTGTCATCATAAGACAGGGTTGTGTTCATCCACTTGCTGAGTATATCTATGGGCACTACCTATATAATCTTGGTGTTTGTTTGAAGTATAATTCTCAATTAGAGACAGTGGAGATAATGATAAGTCAAGAGAAGACTCACCATTGGGAAGAATATGATAGTAATCTTCTCGTTTTTCTTTGGGGTCTATTGGGTCAACCAAGGATAATTCTGTGGCCATATGATATCTATCATAACCTAGATGCGTGGCCTCCCATGTACGAAGGTTTCCTTGAGCACTTCCCAAAGATTCTAATTTCTAAAATAGTTTTTGACTATACCTTTATGTAAGGTGTTATTGTGAGGTGATGTCCACGGTTGGAACATGAATCACATTTGGTATATATTTGTATCCAAACTCACAGCATATGTGTTGTTGTATTTTGCACGACAATTGTTGTAATAAAGTTGTAGTTATTTTCTGTACCATGTATTTGACGACTCAGAATGGGTTGAGTGGAATGGACCTATTTTGGGGTTGTCACACTCGGGGCTCTTATAGCTCTGATACCAACTGTAACGACCCCAAAATAGATCCATTCCATCCAACCTATTCTGAGTCGCCAAATACATGGTACAGAAAGCAAACTACAACTTCAATAATACAATTGTCGTGCAAAATACGACAACACATACTGTGAGTTTAAATACAAATATATACCAAATATGACTCATATTCCAACCGTGGACATCACCTCACAATGACACCTTACATAAAGGTATAGTCAAAAATTATTTTAGAAATTAGAATCTTTGGGAAGTGCTCAAGGAAACCTTCGTACATGGGAGGCCACGCGTCTAGGTTATGATAGATATCATATGGCCACAGAATTATTCTTGGTTGACCCAATAGACCCCAAAGAAAAACGAGAAGATTACTATCATATTCTTCCCAATGGTGAGTCTTCTCTTGACTTATCATTATCTCCACTGTCTCTAATTGAGAATTATACTTCAAATAAACACCAAGATTATATAGGTAGTGCTCGTATATATACTCAGCAAGTGGATGAGCACAACCCTGTCCTATGATGACACGAGGTTGTATGTCATTAGACATCTTGTATGATAGTGACAAAACACCCTTCCAACGTTGGGTTCGCCTCACCCTATTTTCTTCACCAAATATAACTACTAAATGATGACCACCGTTCTATTCCCTTGTTACCCCCGCTCGACCCAGCTACACTCTTATTACCTGAAAGGAATTGTGAAGCAAAAGGGTGAGCACAACTAGCTCAGTAAAGAATATCATGACTAAAGATAATTAAATTATCAATAGCCTTCATCAATAATAAATCAGAGATTTAGAACATATGGTAAATGATAAAAATTTCAACCATAGTTGCAGCGGAACGAGCAATCCATTAGAAGAGTCAAATAGACTATAAAGTCTATTATCTTCTCCATGATAAAAATCCACCAACAATGTTTTATCCATGTAACATCACTCAACAGTTCCTTTCCACAATCATATGAATAACTCATAATCATAATTGTGACTATAAATTTTTCTTCGCACCCAGGACGAAGAATATTTTCATCACCTGTCTTTACCTGAAACATCAAAGATCATGGTTATACCAAATCACAGTTCCTGTTTATAATCATACTAACAAATCCATCTTTGCACTACGGGCCAAAGATATTCATCAACAAACCATCTTTGCACTACGGGCCAAAGATATTCAACAACAGTTCATCTTTGCACTACAAGCCAAAGATATTCATCAACAAACCATCTTTGCACTACGGGCCAAAGATATTCAACAACAGATCATCTTTGCACTACAGGCCAAAGATATTCATCAACAGGCCATCTTTGCACTACATGCCAAAGATATTCATCAACAATTCATATTTGCACTACAGGCCAAATATATTCATATCTCAAAGAAATATATAATCATTTCAGAATTTATATAAACAATAATTATAACCATGTTGATCAATTCACCTTTGCACTTAAGCTTAAGATATTCAATTATAAATTCAATGGTCATGATCATACCAGTCACAATTCAACTTTGCACTACAGGCCAAAGAGAACCCTAGTCATGATCATACCAATAATCTACCCATCTTTACACTTCAGTGAAAGAGAATTTCAACATCAGGGTTATAAAAATATTATATATGCTGATAAAAATAATATGATCAACATATAGTTTTAATCTCAAGAGTAATATTCGTAACTCATGAATAGTAAATCGTGAATAGTAACTCATGAATAGTAACCCCGACACAAAAGATAGAAATTCCACAATAAAATCCATACCAATATTTCGGTATAATGATATTGAAAGAATAACATTACTTAAATTTATAAACAATTTATTTTAATTGTTTACACTTTACTAATTAATGCATTTAATCATCATAAAATGCCAACTCTTATAATTTCATCATCAATAACCAAAACCCTCATCAAAAATCTACATATACCTCATATAGGATTCTCAAGCCATAAAATCCTATTTTCCAATTTTCTTTCTTCACAAAACATATTTAATTCATTTACTCATAACTAGACTATTTTCATGAAAAATACCAAATCAGTTCCAAAAATATTTCTTTTCTGGGATTTAGCATAATATAGTCCCATAGTGAACATATATTTTTTTCAGAATTTTTAAAAGTCATTTACTATTTTTCATATGGCCAAAATAGCCGAATATTTAGACATTTATCAAAAATTGTACTTTTGTCTAAAAATTCTAAAATTACAGAGTATACTTCTATCATATACATGTACTCCCAATAAAAATTTCATCAATTTTGGAGTTAACCACAAGGAATTATAAGCGGTTACTTTTAAAATAGTCTTTTCCCGTAAAATTCATAACTCTTAATCTATACATCCAAAAATCACCATTTTTGGACACAATCAATAAAACTCATCAAAATATCATTTCAAATTTTTCCATAATTTTTGAAGATCAAAAAAATTACGAAACTGAAAATCATAACAACCCTTAAAATCCATTACTATCCCTTACCTCAAAAGAGCAGTACTTCTGATTGGATATCGGATATGACGCTGAAGGAAACTCGCACTGATGAATAGCAACTCACCAAGTATCTAAATACTCACAAAATACACTCAATAATCTAGAGAGAGAAAGAGAGAAAGCTTATGTTTCTGGTGTGATTTTCAATTCTAACTTAGCCCTCTATTTATAGGAAAATTTTGGTAGGTTTGACCTGCAACCTGATGGCTTTACCTGCTACTATTCCCACCCACCACATTTGAAATATAATTCAGCACCTTTCTTCACCAACCACAAGTGGGGCCCACCAATTCTAGAATTTTCCACCAAAATGTTAAACTCCGAAAATTCAACAATTTCTGAACCAGTCATCTCGTAAAATTCATAATAAATCATACGTTCATTTTTAACGGTTCAAAATTTATGGGCATATACTCAACTTATATATGTATAACATATCCAAAAATTACCACGATCCAACGGTCGGATTAAAAATTATAACCCCCGCAAAATATCTCAAAAACCCTGATTTTTAATACCTCCATTCCGACAAAAATACGGATAAAAATCTCAACATTAACTCCTTCATTTTTTAACCACAATTATTGAGTAGTGCCTTCTTACGTAAGAATCAATAATTTCAAAAATACTATGCAATACCGTGTGCTACTGTGCAATAACGCGTATTACTGTATTTTAACCACCGGGTATTCCAACAGTGTTAACGGTAACAACTACGCCGTTATTTGTAAAAACTCAAATTTATCATTTTCTTCACCGGACAGTTATTCTGTTATGGGGCCCACAAATGGCTGCGCCGTCGTACGAATATTCCCCGACAGAAAGAATATTCCACGACCAAACGAATATTCCCCGACAACAATGATTATTTTATAACCACTTGCTTATTTTGAAAAAAAATTCATATTTCACCCATAACTTTAAACTTTTATCAATTTAACCATTTACTGAATAGTAATTATAAGAAAAATTGAATACTTTTATTTCATAAAATTCGGGGTCTTACATTTACTCCTCTTTGTATGACACTTATCATTATATAATCTCATTTTTTTGTGTTCTTTAAACTTCTTTCGAAACCAACACTTAACGTTCATTAAAGTCGTCATAGATTCCATTACCCCATATTAAATGCATTACACTTGTTGACAACAACTAGGGATCACATTATCTATTATGTAATACCCGGTAAAAAAAATAAATAATAATAAATAAATAATATTTAAATCCATATTTTTAATTGGGTTTTTCTTATGTTTGGGTCAAATTGTATTAAATTTGTGTGAAATATAATAAGTATGTGATTACATTAATTTGGGCCTTTATACTAATTAAGTCAAACTAATTTTAAATTATTTAAGTTGCGTTTGTTAAACTAATTGAGCCAGTTTTATTTGCTGGGTTTAAAATTTTTTTTTTAAGTTTCTCGGATAATATTCAGCCCTTTCCATTTGCAGTGTCCTTAGGTTTCTTCCAAATCTTTGTAGGCTCAAAACCCTAATTATTTTCCTCTGATCCTCCGCGTGAAGCTCCAGTGGGGTTTGTGGTGAACCCTAGTGTTGGTGTTGTAATTTTTGGTGAGTTGGGGTTTAATTTGTTTGAACTGAAAGCATGGTTGATGAAGAAAGAGAAAGAGATGTTGATTTTGTGGTGGGTATTGGGTTGAAGAGTGAGGCAGTGAATAATGGGTCTGTAATTGAAATGGAGAATGGGGGCGGTGTTGAGGGAATTATGAGGGTTCGTTGGTGTTCAAACCTATAGGAGGCGGAAGCTTGCGAAGACGAGTAGTAGTTCAGAGGACAAATTGATCGAGGATTGGAAGGTTTCTACAAATTCAGAAAGCCACCAAGGAGCTTAAATCGGTTGGCGATGATATCAATATTGTAAACGGAGGTAAATGATACAATGGTAATTTTATTATGTATCTAAAAATAAAATCTTTGTTTGGAACGGAAGAGAATTATCAATAGATGTATATAGTTATAGAATTTATAAATTTACAGATTTTAACTATATTGATATGATTAATAATAATAATAATATGAGTTTAAAAAAAAGAAAAAAAAATTAGTAATTAATAATTTAATGCATAGTTTATTAATTTATTTTAATAATTTGTGTAATTAGTTCGATGGGAAGGAATTTAAAGAGTTATATTTGGAATATAAATTTTGGAGTATTAATAATTATATAAGGCAATAATTAAAGGCATATTAAATAGATTATGAATTATTTTGAAATTATTAGTTTGGATTGTTTTTAATTTGAGGTGAATATGTTTAGGTTGCGACTAACGTTTCGTATTTGATATCGTTGGCATTTGAGGGTAAGATCTTATGGAGTGCTATAAATGGTTTGGAAGTATCAGGTACGGATTCCGTACTCTTTCAGCGATACTTTTGTTAAATTTGATTTGTTCGTTTGTTTCCTTATTTCGAATTATGTTATGATTTCACATAATTGTTTCCTGTGAAATAAATATATTAGTTTCATTTTGGAGTTGATACACATGACTCGTATTTGTACTCTTTGAATTAGGATATCATGTTTAGTATTTATTTTTGATAATTGTAGAGCGGTACATGTTGTTACCTTCTTTTTGAGACCTTGTGACTATAATTTGATTTGGTTCAACATGTACATATAGAACCCTTTTGTTAGTATTTTGTCGCATGTGTTGTGACATGATATTTTTGTTAGAATATATCGTAGGGTATACCTGAGCTATAACCACTTGTGGGGGTACCACAAGCATGTCGTCTTGGCACGAGAGACATGACACTTTCCGTGGCGGTGTGATTAGTCCACGATGTCTCCGTTTTGGGCTCCGGAGGAAGTGGGCCATTTGGTGTTTTGTTGTGGGAGGCGTATGAGTTAACCCTAGTTTTCTGTTCTGCGGATTGGTGATGTTGTGCCAAACACACTATCCGATTTGCATACATTTGGATTCGCGATCCTATGTGTGATTTGCCTGTGTGGCATTATTTTGGTTGCCTGTGTGGCATCATTTGATTTGCCTGTGTGGCATTAGTTTGACTTTCCTGTGTGGCAAGATATATTTTTGAGCTCAATCGGTATGAAATAACCCCAGCCATTTGTTTCAGCCTATTATTTTATCGTATTAGTTTTGTTTGTTTATGTTCAGTTCAATTCATTAAGTTAGTACTTCAGTTCATTATTTCTTTATTCGTCTATTGGTTTCGTCAATTCTGTTTATTTAGATATATTTCATTCAGATCTTTGGAGATTATATTTTCGTCAGTATTTACACTTGAGGTTGTGTTCAGTATTTTGTCTCAATTGTTTTCGTATATCAGTTGTATATCTATATCCGTACTGGGCAATTGGCTCATGCTGTGTTTTTCTTCCGGCAGGTTTGCAGGGGTGATTCAGGGCTAGTGTGATGAGGGTGTTACCTTCGACCATTTAGGTTGTTTCGATTTTTGGGTTTTTATTATTTTTACTCTAGCTGGAGAATTATAATTAGTACTTCATTGATGGATCACCACTATTAATATTTTACAGTTATCAGTGCTCTGTTTATTTATTTTGATGTTTGTTGTGCTTTGCACGTGACCTCCCCTTCTTTTTCGAGAAGGGGGTGTTACATATTAGATATGCTAACATACCATAACATGTATATTTCTAGCTAAACTTTCTATTTTAGCACAAATCTTTCTTTACCATTTACATTTCAGAAATTCTAAGTGTTTACTTCGCAACACTTGTCTAACATTCATTGTGTACACTAAGTTATCACATAACGTGTTCAAAATTTACTAATCATTTTTACCACTTTGAACTCACTAACCCCATAACACAACCTTGTTTTAGCCTTGTTGTTACGTGTTGGACACATTACCATAACCTTTAGATAAGCTACAAAGAACAACTAAAGTCTGCAGAATTAGCAGACTTCAGTGTCTGAAATTGGGCACTCGCGCGGCCGCACGAGTTTTGTACTGGGAGGCCGCGCACCCGCACCAAAGGGTTGCGCGCCCGCGCGACACACAGAACTCAGTTTTTGCAGAACAGAGCTTCGACACTTTTCTTAAGCCAACTAACTCGAATTTTACCCACCAAACAATGGTAATAACACGTAAGATAAATATAACAGTATCAGAAACATGTTTGCTAACATTTACAACCAATTAGCACAATTTATCAACAACTAAAACTATTTTAATTTCTCAATTTTCATGTTTTTCATAAAAACTCAATTTTCTTGATATTCATTCTAAAAATCATCACTGTCAATTCAATACTTGACCAAATCATCTTCTTCAAATTATGTTATGTTCGTATCTCAATGAACTAACATAAACAAAACTCAATTAATATTTTAGCATGCAATTTGACCCTCAAAATTGGTACTTACCTAAGCCATATGAACAATACATACAAACATGCACTGTCGATTAACTTCTTCTACTGTCAAACAAATTTTAGCATGCAATTGTTGTTTAAAAATAATCTCTAATTACTATATACTCATATAATCACAAGTAACCAACTATCTAACAATAATTTGAAGAGATGAAATTTACAGAACATGAGAAAACTTCTTGCCGTGAAATACATATATATGTATATACACACAGATATAAATCTAAGGTTGTGAACATACCTTCAAGTAGTGTGTAATTCTTGCTACAATCACTGGAATTATTAAAAATTCTAAGCTTTCTCTCAATTTCTCTCAACTCTCAGTTCTCCCTATTGCCTCTAGACTAGCAAAGTTAGAATGAAGCTTTGATAGCTAGTATGCGTAATAACCAAAATGAAAAACTGATATGGCCTTAATACATATATTAAATATATCGGTTACCAATATAAACGTATATAATATAAATATATTATATTTATTATTTTATTTATTTAATTTAATTTAAAAAACTAAAAATCTCAAAAGCCATAAGGCTTGATTGGCAAAACCCTTTAAATATTAAAGAATTAATATATTAAGCCTTGTTTGTTAAAACAAAATTAAACTATTTTAATTTATTTTAATAGCTCCTTATAATATAGTTATTTGTCACACTATATTTAATCAAGCTTTCATATTTATTTTAATTAATGCAAATCACAATTAATTAAATAAATCATTTAATCACATAACTCAATACAAATAATTAACCATTAAATTGAAATATCAATATAATAATAATTTTCTTAATTCATTAATTATTTATTTAACAAATAATTAACCAAATAAAATTAAATCAATTAAACAAATATTTATTCCATGATAAACACATCCATTAAATATTTATATAACTCAATAAATATCTAATATTACAATTTAAAATTCTGGAATGTTACAATTTCCATGAAAAGATACTGGATGAAGCGTAAATATCAAAGATATTCCACTAATTTTATGGAGTATAAAAGCTAAAACTTTAACCAACTGAGTATAATAACGAATGGAATAACAAAAGAATTCACCAAGTATACGATAGACCGCACAGACAGGTTATTCCAACAGAATAATAAATAATGGAACCAGGTCATGCGTAAACGCACAGACATGATATTCCAACAGAATAATAAATAATAGAACCAGGTCATGCGTAAAGCACAGACATGATGTTCCAACAGAATGATAAATAATAGAACCAGGTCATGCGTAAAGCACAAATAGGATGTTCCAACATAATGATAAATAATAGAACCAGGTCATGCATAAAGCACAAACAGGATGTTCCAACAGAATGATAAAGAATGGAATAATAGAAGAATTTTACCAAGTATAGGGTAGTCCGCGTATACAGGTTATTCCAACAGAATAATAAAGAATGGAATAACAAAAGTTCTCTTCATGAATACAATAGAAATAATACCCCTTACTTTAGAAAAATTGGATACTGGAATAGTGAGGTAGCAAACTTCTTTTCTTCTTTCTCTCTATAATTTCTCTCTATAATAATTGCTCTAAAGCTTTTGTGAATTGGTGAGAAATAAAGGAAGAATGAGCTTCTATTTATAGGAAAATATAGTTTCGATAATTGCACGTTTGGGGCTCAAAATATTACAGTATAATACCTTTCTCTTTTTTTACATTTTTAATTTAGTTCTGCAAGTATTATCAAACTTGCACCACCTCCCCTAATAGTACATGAATGTGAATCAATAGTACACACATGTGAACAAATAGTTATAAGCATGTGAAATAATAGCAATTAATTGCTCATTTATCCGATTAATTACCCGATTGGTCAATATAACCCCAAACATCAATTATTATCGAAATAAATGTCGATTTCCACTAACACTAATAATCCCAACACAATGGAACTATCAATTTCATCTTTAATCAACACAACTTATTCATCATTAATATTATAACTCACAATATTTAACAACCAGGTTGTTCCCAAGAAAGAGGGGGCTTTCTGATAAGGATTTTTCCTTATTGGCGCGCAATTAGGTAACCAAACCTCTCCTTGACAGAACTTCTAAACATTGTAAATATTGCAAATAATAATATGAATAACTTTGTCGTCTCAATTATTGATTTAATAATAATAAATATTATGCAGATGATACTGTGACAATAATTGAATCAATAATATAAGAGATATGATGCAGCAATTACTGTAGCAATAATTGAGTAGAACTGAGTGGCTTCTCACGTAAGCATCCATAATCAATACCATTTGCTACTATGCAACCACGCGTATTACTGTACTTTTACTACCGGGTAGTTCAACAATTTTAACGGTAACACTTTCGCCGTTATTTTTATAAAAAGATAATTCTGTCGTTTTCTAACTACGACAATACTTCCGTTGTGGGGTCCACCAATGATTGTGTCGTCGTACGAATATTCCCTGTTAAAACGAATATTCCCCGACCAATCGAATATTATATAACCACTTTCTTACTTTGCAAAATTTATAAATATTACCCACAACTATAACATTATATATGTGACAACCCCAAAATAGATCCATTACATCCAACCTATTCTGATTCGCCAAATACATGGTACAGAAAATAACTAAAATTTTATTACAACAATTGTTGTCCAAAGTACAACAACACATATGCTGTGACTTTTAATACAAATATATACCAAATGTGACTCATGTCCCAACCGTGGATAGCACGTCACAATGGCACCTTACATAAAGGTATAGTCAAAAACTGTTTTAGAAATTAGAATCTTTAGGAAGTGCTCAAGAAAACCTTCGTACATGGGAGGCCATGCGTCTAAGTTATGATAGATATCATATGGCCACAGAATTATCCTTGGTTGACCCAATAGACCCCAAAGAAAAACGAGAAGATTACTATCATATTCTTCCCAATGGTGAGTCTTCTCTTGACATATCATTATCTCTACTGTCTCTAATTGAGAATTATACTTCAAACAAACACCAAGATTATATAGGTAGTGCTCGTAGATATACTCAGCAAGTGGATGAGCACAACCCTGTCTTATGATGACACGAGGTTGTATGTCATTATACATCCTGTAAGATAGTGGCAAAACACCCTTCCAAGTTAAATTCACCTCACCCTCAATATCTATAGACCACCGTTCTATTCCCTTGTTATCCCTCGCTCGACCCAGCTACACTTTTATTACCTGAAAGGAATTGTGAAGAAAAAGGGTGAGCACAACTAGCTCAGTAAAGAATATCATGACTAAAGATAATTAAATTATCAGTAGTCTTCATCAGTAATAAATCAGAGATTTAGAACATATGGTAGATGATAAAACTTTTCAACCATAGTTACAGCTGAACGAGCAATCCATTAGAAGAGTCAAATAGACTATAGAGTCTATAATCTTCTCCATGTTAAAAGTCTACCAACAATATTTTATCTCTGTAACATCAATCAACAATTCCTGTCCACAATCACATGTATAACTCATAATCGTAATTTTTGTTCTAAATTCCTTTTCTCATCCAAGACAAAGATAATTTTCATCACCTGAAACATCAAAGATCATGGTTATACCAAATCATAGTTCATGTTCATAATCATATTAATAAATTCATCTTTGCGCTACGGGCCAAAGATATTCATCAACAGACCATCTTTGCACTACATGCCAAAGATATTCAACAATAGGTCATCTTTGCACTACAGGCCAAAGATATTCAACAACAGGTTATCTTTACACTAAGGGCCAAAGATATTCATTAATAATTCATCTTTGCACTACGGGCCAAAGATATTCATCAATAAGTCATCTTTGCACTACGGGCCCTATTCTCAAAGAAATATATAATCATTTCAGAATTTATATAAACAATAATTATAACCATGTTGATCAATTCACATTTGCACTTAAGCTAAAGATATTCAATTATAAATTCAATGGTCATGATCATACCAGTCACAATTCCACTTTGCACTACTGGCCAAAGAGAACCCATAGTTTTGATCATACCAATAATCTACCCATCTTTACACTCAAGTGAAAGAGAATTTCAACATCAGGGTTATAAAAATGTTATATATGATAATAAAAACAATATGATCAACATATAGATTTAATCTCAAGAGTAATATTCATAAATCAACTATAATTTGGTTAGAAAAAAAACCAATTTTGTTGTGAATAGTAACTCGCGAATAGTAACTCATGAATAGTAACTCATGAATAGTAACTCGTAAATAGTAACTCATGAATAGTAACTCGTGAATAGTACTCTGTATTCGTACATAGTACCGTATATATAAATAATGTCATGTAAATAGTGCCATATGCATGAATAATGTTGTATACGTAAATAGTGTCGTATACGTGAATAGTAACCCCGACTCAAAAAGGTAAAAATTCCACAATAAAATCTATACCCATTATTTCAGTATAATGATATTGAAAGAATAATATCATTATGAAGAATATAGCATCCCTTAATATCCCTTACAATCCCTTACAATCCCTTACTATCCCTTACTATCCCTTACCTTAAAAGAGCAGCACTTCTGACTGGATATCAGATATGACGCTGAAGAAAACTTGCACTGATGAATAGCAACTCACCAAGTATCTAAATACTCACAAAATACACTCGATAATCTAGAGAGAAAAAGAGAGAAAACTTATGAATTCTGGTGTGATTTTTAATTCTAACTTAGCCCTCTATTTATAGGAAAATGTTAGCACGCCGAAGTAGACTTAACCTGCAACCTGATGGCTTTACCTGCTACTATTTCCACCCACCACATTTGAATAACAATCTTAGCACATTTTCACAAACCAAAAGTGGGGTCCACCAATTCTAGAATTTTCTGCCAAAATGACAAATTCCGCAACTTCTACAATTTCTGAACCAGACATCTCGTAAAATTCATAACAAATCATATGTTCATTTTTAACGGTTCAAAATTTGTGGACATATACTCAACTTATATATGAATAACATATCCAAAAATTACCACGATTCAACGGTCGGATTAAAAATTATAACCCCCGCAATATGTCTCAAAAACCCTGATTTGATTCTTAATACCTCCATTTCGATAAAAATACTGATAAAACACCTCAACATTAACTCCTTCATTTTTAACCACAATAAATATATCCAACATTTATATCCACATAGAATAAATATTTCCTTATCATATGAATCAATAATTAATTATTCACAAATAATATTACAGAATCACATTTATGACAACCAGGCCGTTCCCAGGAAAGAGGGGGCTTTCTAATAAGGATTTCTTCTTACTAACGCGCAATTAGATGACCAAACCTCTCCTTAGACAGAACTTTCTAGACATTGCCAATAATGCTATCTAATAATATTATTCAAATAATATGAATTATTGATCTGATAATAAAAAATACTGTGCAGCAACAATTATTGAAACAACAATAATATAAAATATCAACGCAGCAATTATTGAATCAATAAAATAAAATATTGAACAGTAACTACTGTAATAATTATTGAGTAGTGTCTTCTTACGTAAGAATTAATAATTCAAAAATATTGTGCAATACCGTGTGCTACTGTGTAACCACGCGTATTACTGTATTTTAACCACCAGGTATTCCAACAGTGTTAACGGTAACGATTACGCCGTTATTTATAAATATTCAAATTTGTCATTTTTTTTATCCGACAGTTATTCTGTTATGGGGCCCACAAATGGCTGCGCCGTCGTACGAATATTCCCCGACAGAAAGAATATTCCACGATTAAACAAATATTCTCTGACCACAATGAATATTTTATAACCACTTGCGTATTTTGAAAAAATTTCATATATCACCCTTAACTTTAACTTTTATCAATTTAACCATTATAAGAAAAATTGAATACTTTTATTTCATAAAATTCGGGGTCTTACAATATCAAATCCACACCATAATATTCAAAAATATATTTCGAGAAAATTAATCTTTATTCATAAAAGTCGGGGTCTTACAACCTCCCCTTCTTATAAAATTTTGTCCTCAAAATTAGGGTACTTACCTGGTATATCGAAGAAGTGAGGATACCTTGATTTCATTTCATATTCTAACTCCCAGGTCATTTCCTCAACATCGTGGTTTTTCCACAAAACTTTGACTTGAGGTATAACTTTAGAGCGTATAATATGATCCTTCTTATCCAAGATTTTAACAGGTAACTCTTCATACGTTAAATCTTCCTCTATCTCGTCTGGTTCTAATTCAATAATGTGGTTCGGGTCTTTCACATATTTACGTAACATAGATATGTAAAAAATATTATAAACACGAGACATACTTGGCGGTAAAGCGAGTCTATAGGCCATAGTTCCTACTCGATCGATGATTAAAAATGGGCCAATGAATCGAGGGTTGAGCTTTCCTCTCTTTCCAAATCTCGTAACTCCTTTCCATAGAGCAACACGTAACAACACATGATCTCTAATATCAAATTCCATGTCCTTTCGATGAAGATCAACATAACTCTTTTATCGATCTTGTGAGGTTTTTATACGTTGTCGGATCGTTTGAATCTTTTCCGTAGTCATATGTACCAAATCCGGTCCCAACAACGTTGCTTCACCTACATCATCCCAACATACTGGAGAACGACACTTTCTTCCATACAACGCCTCAAATGGAGCCATGCCAATACTTGCTTGATAACTGTTGTTGTAAGAAAACTCCACCAATGGTAAGAACTTGTCTCAACTTCCTTTGAAGTCAAGGACACAGAGTCTTAATAAATTTTCAAGAGTTTGAATAGTCCTCTCTGACTGCCCGTCCGTCTGAGGATGATATGCCGAGCTAAATCGTAAATTCGTGCCCATAGCTTTTTACAAACTAACCCAAAATCTTGAAGTGAATCTTGGGTCTCGATCAGAAACTATGGATACCGGCATACCATGCAGTCTTATAATCTCGTTTATGTACATACGAGCAAGAAGTTCAAGTGTATAAGTTTCTCGTATAGGTAGAAAATGAGCAGACTAGGTCAATCTATCAACAATGACCCAAATTACATCTATGCCTTGAGAAACCTTGGGAAGACCAGTAACGAAATTTATGGTAATGTGCTCCCACTTCCATTCTGAAATTTTAAGTGGTTGCAATAGACCTTTTGGTACTTGATGCTTCGCCTTGACTCGTTGACAAGTTAAACACCTTGAGATAAACTCTGCTATCTCTCTCTTCATATTGCTCCACCAAAATGTATGTCGAAGATCACAATACATTTTGGTACTCCCAGGATGGATTGCAAACGGTGTGTTGTGCGCCTCCATCATGATTTTATACTTTAAATCAGGGTTGTTAGGAACACAAAGTCTGGAGTTGACTCGAAGTATTCCTTCGTCATCGATTCTTGCTTCTGTCATAGTACCTTCTTGTACTTTCTTCCTCATACGCATCAGCTCCAGGTCTGTAGCTTGAGCAGCTTAAACTTTATCGATTAAAGTCGGTTCTACTCGTATATTCACCATCATCACATGGGTCCCTGGAGTCTTTAACTCTATCTCCATCCTTTGCAAGTCATACAAAATGGGCCTTTGTGTTGACAATATTGCACTCGTACTTGCATATGATCTTCTACTCAATGCGTCAGCTACCACGTTCGCTTTTTCAAGATGGTATTGAATGGTATGATCATAATCTTTCAACAGTTCAAGCCAACGCCGTTGTCACATGTTGAGTTCCTTTTGAGTGAAGAAATATTTAAGGCTTTTATGATCCGTAAAGATCTCCACCTTCTCCCCATACAAGTAATGCCTCCACATTTTAAGTGCGAAGACAACTGCTACCAACTCTAGATCATGAGTAGGATAATTCCTCTCATATTCTTTGAGTTGTCGAGAGGCATAGGCTATGACTTTCCCGTGTTGCATGAGAACACATCCTAACCCTTTGCTAGAAGCATCACTGTAGATGACAAATCCCTCCGAGCCACATGGTGTTGTCAGAACAGGTGCTGAAATGAGTCTCCTCTTGAGTTCTTGAAAACTCTTCTCACATTCCACGCTCTAACCGAATTTTGTATCTTTCCGAGTCAGCTGAGTTAATGGAGTAGCGATTCAAGAAAACCCTTCTACGAATCTCCGATAATAACCAGCTAAACCGAGAAAGCTACGTACTTCGGTCATTGATTTAGGTTGCTCCCAGCTTTGAATAGCTTCAATCTTTGTCGGCTCAACAGATATTCCATGACTTGATACTACGTGCCCAAGGAATGCTACTTCCTCAAGCCAGAACCCGCATTTCTTCAACTTGGCATAAAGCTTATTTTTACGAAGCTTTTGGAGTATCAACCTCAAGCGTTGCTCATGATCTTCACGGCTTTTGGAATATATGAGGATGTCATCAATAAAGACGATCACAAAATGATTCAAATATTCCTTGAATACTCGGTTCATCATATCTATGAAGGCAGCAGGAGCATTAGTCAATCCAAAAGACATGACTAAGAATTCATAATGCCCGTACCGAGTTCTGAAGGCAGTCTTTGAAATATCCTCAGTTTTAACCTTCAGCCGATGATATCCAGAACGAAGATCGATCTTTGAAAAGAATTGTGCTCCTTGCAACTGGTCAAATAAATCATCAATACGAGGTAACGGGTACCTATTTTTTATGGTGACATGATTCAACTCCCGATAATCAATATAAAGTTGCATACTTCCATCTTTTTTCTTCACGAATAGAACAGGAGCACCCCAAGGAGATGTACTAGGACGAATGAAACTAATGTCTAACAATTCCTGCAATTGGGTCTTTAACTCCTGAAGTTTAATAGGAGCCATTCGATATGGGGCTTTAAAAATGGGTTTTGTACCGGGTTCAAGGTCGATGCAAAATTCAACTTCACGCTCCGGGAGTAGGCCAGGAAGTTCTTCAGGGAATACGTCAGGAAATTTATTGACGATAGAAATATCCTTCAAATCTGACGTATTTTTATTTAAATCCGTGACATGAGCTAAGAAAGCTTGACATCCGTTTTTCAATAAACGAATAGCTTTATGGCTTGAGATGACAGTGATTGATTTTAATGATTTGGTTGCTTGAATTCTCATAATAGGTTGGTTAGGAATATGAAAGCTAACAACCTTACGAAAATAATTAATTTTAGCATGATGAGTAGTTAACCAATCAATCCCTAGAATCACGTGAAATGCAAGTATTTTTAAGGAGATAAGATCGACAGGTAACATGCGGTTACCGATTTGAATCAAACAAGACTTATACACAGTGGATGTAATGAAGGTTTCTCCCAGCGGAGTTTCAACAGATAAGTCAAAGTCTAACTTCTCCGGAGTTAATTTAAACGTTGAACGCAAGTAGGAGAAATAAAAGAATGGGTAGAACCGGTATCAAATAAGGTATATACTTCGCTAGAGTTTATGATAAGCTTACCCGTGATGACCTCGTTCGGGTTCCTTACTTTCTGGGAGGTCACGACAAACGCTCTCCCTTAAACTACCGGTTTTGACTTTTCTGGGACGGCCTTTGGTGCCTCTATCCCAGCTGGACTTATCTTCAGTGCACGACAAAATCGGGCTAGGTGACCTTCTCTTCCATAATTATAACACGCTTTGGACTGCATCGCGCAGTTTGGACTGATGTGTCCCTCCCCTCCGCATTTAAATCATATGATAGGTGGTCGTTCTCCTTCCTTAACAACGGGTGCTGGTGCTGACATCTTTCCATCATTGTTGAATCTCCTCTTCTTAAAATGTCCACTTTTATTATCTTGGCCATGATTACCACCGAAGTGGTTACCATTTCTGGCTTGTTGATTCCCTACACGTTTGTTGTCACCGCTTTGATGACTGCTACCACTGGTATTTTCATTCTGCCGGTTGCTTTCTCTTAGTTACGTTGACTCGTTATCGCGCTCTAATAACTGAGCCCTATTTACAACATCTGAATATAAACACAGTTTATGAGAAATAAGGTATTGACGTATCTCCGGTTTCAAACCTCTTAAAAACATCCGCGTTATTCTCTCCTCATTATCAACCAAGTGGGACGCAAACCGGGATAACTCTGCAAATTTGGCCTCATATTGCGATACGGTCATATTGTTTTACTCCAACTTAATAAACTCCACCTCTTTCATGTGACGAATACTTTTGGGAAAGTACTTGTCGTTGAATAGTTCTTGGAACTTCTCCCAATACATCTTCAGTGCGGCAGGTTGAGTACGCTTTACTAATTTCCACCAGTAATCTGCCTCTCCTCGCAACATAAAGGTGGCAAAGGGAACTTTTTGCTCCTCGGAGCATCCCAAGACATCAAATATCTTGGTGATCTACTTTATCTACGCTTCCGCCTTAAGTGGTTTTGGCTCTCCAATAAACTACGGTGGTCCCAACTCCTTGAACTGTTTAGCGGTGACTGTCCAAGAGTTTCCAGTGTTTCCACCTACATTTTGGACAGGAGCCGCTCTCGCTTGATGTTGGATGTATTTTATAAAGCCTCTGAATATTCCATCGTTCATCATTTGGTCAGTGTTGTTGTTTGCATGAGGATTGTTGCCTTCCCGATGCACATTATCCAAATTATTGATCTGTGGAGACTCAACGGTCTCCTGTGCTCCATTGCTATTCTCAACATTCTCGGATGTTATTTTCAAATACTGCCACAAAACAAGGATTAATTGACATGCAACATATTATCCATATACTCTGACCGACCAATTAAATACCAAATAAACTTAGGTAGGTCATAATAGCGAAGTAATTCCCCATCTCTCCCCTCCTAGTTCTAGTTTCACATCTCGGTCAGGGATCATATCCCTAAGCTTTGATACCAACTGTGACGCCCCCAAAACAGGTATACATCACCCATCTTGAGTCGTCAAATACATGGTACAAAATTTAAATACAACTTAATTATACAATAGTCGTGTAGAATACGACAAAACATAATCTAAGAGTTTTAATAAGAATATTGTCATCTAGACACTATCCACACTCAATGGAGTCCTCATTACATTTCCTGTCACACTATTTTATAGAATAGTGAGGACTATTAAAATAACCATCTGGACCGTCAATCCGTTTCCTGACTAGTCCCAGCTACGTTCTCATTTCTTAAAGAGAACAGTGAAAGAAAGGGTGAGCTCAACTAGCCCAGTAAGAAATATTATGACTAAGATAATGCAGAATAAATTATCATTAGCCTTCAACAGTTTTAAACTGATAAAATATAATAAACATCAAGTTTAACTGCAGCGGAACAAGCAATCCATTAGAAGAGTCAAGTAGAAAATAAAATCTACTATCTTCTATGATTTAAAAAGTTTTTCATCACTTTTATCGCTGAGACTCAGCTTAATAAATAAACCACATCATCCCTGCACTACGGCCAAGGATATTCATTAGTATCACGACCACAAATTATCCATGCACTATGGGCCAAGGATATTCGTGTATTCATCAATGGTCATGATCATGCCAACAACTATCCATCAATGCACTATGGCCAATGAGGACTTTTACCATATCATTTGTAACATTACGGTCATGATTATACCGAATAATCCCTGGTCATAATCATACCAAGTCCATCTATGCACTACAGGCCACAGATGACTTTCAACATTTTGGTGGAGCAATATGAAGAGAGAGATAGCGCTGTTTATCTCAAGGTGTCTAACTTGTCAACGAGTCAAGGCGGATCATCAAGTGCCAAAAGGTCCATTTCAACCACTTGAAATTCTAGAATGGAAGTGCGAGCACTTACCATGGATTTCGTTACCGGTCTTCCTAAGGTTTCTCAAGACATAGATGCGATTTGGGTCATTGTTGATAGATTGACCAAGTCTGCTCATTTCTTATCTATACTAGAAACTTATACACTTGAACATCTTGCTCGTATGTACATAAATAAAATTGTAAGACTGCATGGTATGCCAGTATCCATAGTTTCTGATCGAGACCCAAGATTCACTTCATGATTTTGGGTTAGCTTACAAAAAGCTATGGGCACGGATTTACGATTTAGTTCGGCATATCATCCTCAGACGGACGGACAATCAGAGAGGACTATTCAAACTCTTAAAGATTTATTAAGACTCTATGTCCTTGACTTCAAGGGAAGTTGGGACAAGTTCTTACTATTGGTGGAGTTTTCCTACAACAATAGCTATCAAGCAAGTATTGGCATGGCTCCATTTGAAGCGTTGTATGGAAGAAAGTGTCGTTCTCCAGTATGCTGGGATGAAGTGGGAGAAGCAGCGTTGTTGGGACCAGAGTTGGTACGTATGACTATGGAAAATATTCAAACGATCCGGCAACGTATAAAAACATCACAAGATCGACAAAAGAGTTATGCCGATCTTCATCGAAAGGACGTGGAATTCGATATTGAAGACCATGTGTGGTTACGTGTTGCTCCATGGAAAAGAGTTATGAGATTTAAAAAGAGAGGAAAGCTCAATCCTCGATTCATTGGCCCATTTTTAATCTTCGATCGAGTAGGAACTGTGGATTATAGACTCGCTTTACCGCCAAGTATGTCTCCTGTTCATAACGTTTTTCACATATCTATATTACGTAAATATGTGAAAGACCCGCACCACATTATTGAGTTAGAACCGAACGAAATAGCGAAAGATTTAACGTATGAAGAGGTTCCTGTTAAAATCTTGGATAAGAAGGAACATGTTCTACGCTCCAAGGATATACCTCAAGTTAAAGTTTTATGAAGGAACCACGATGTTGAGGAAATGACCTGGGCGTTAGAATCTGAGATGAAATCAAGGTATCCTTACCTCTTCGACATACCAGGTACGTACCCTAATTTCGAGGGCGAAATTTCATAAGAAGGAGAGATTGTAAGACCCCAACTTTTTAATAAAGATGATTTTTCTATAAATATCATTTTTGAATATTATGGAATGAATTTGATATAATGTTATAGTTGTGGGTAATATTTATAAATTTTGCAAAGTACACAAGTTGTTATATAATATTCGATTGGTCGGGGAATATTCATTTTAACAGGGAATATTCGTACAACGACATAATCATTGGTGGACCCCAGAATGGAATTATTGTCGGATTAAGAAAACGAGAAAAATATTTTTATGAAAATAATGGCGGAAGTTTTACAGTTAAAACTGTTGAGCTACTCGGTAGTAAAAGTACAGTAATACGCGTAGTTGCATAGTAGCACACGGTATTGATTATTGATGCTTACGTGAGAAGTCACTCAGTTTTGTTCAATTATTGCTACAGTAATTGCTGCATAGTATCTCACGTTATTTGATTCAATTATTGTCGATATTATATATATTATTAAATTAATAATTGAGACGACGAATGGAAGACCCCAACTTTTATAAATAAAGATGAATTTTCTATAAATATCATTTTTGAATATTATGGAGTTAATTTGATATAATGTTATAGTTGTGGGTAATATTTATAAATTTTGTAAAGTACGCAAGTTGTTATATAATATTCGATTGGTCGGGGAATATTCGTTTTAACAGGAAATATTCGTACAACGGCACAATCATTGGTGGACCCCATAATGGAATTATTGTCGGATTGAGAAAACGACAAAAATATTTTATTAAAAATAACGGCGGAAGTTTTACCATTGATATTGTGGAACTACTCGGTAGTAAAAGTACAGTAATACGTGTGGTTGCATAGTAACACACGGTATTAATTATTAATACTTATGTGAGAAGTCACTCAGTTTGATTCAATTATTGTCAGTTAATAATATGAATTATTTAGCGATAATGAAGTTTTGTTTTATTCGTATTATTAACGTAATAAAACAGAAACATCTTTTTATATAAAACAGAATACTTTATTAAAGTTATTCTATAAATAGAATATATTATATTTTATTTAAAAGATTTTTCTTTAAATATGGACCATCAGATTAAAGTATTCAATCTGGACAGTTCATGGATTAGTTACTATGCATTCTATTTTTCTATAAATAGCAGCTCATTCCTTCATTATTTCTTATGAATTCACTGAACTCCAGAGAGAGAAACTATAGAGAGAAACTATAGAGAGAGAGAAGAAAAGTATTCTGCTACTTAACTACTTCCTTATTTCAGTTCTTGTTTAAAACGGTAAGGGGTGTTATTCTTTCTTATTCATGAAGAGAACTGTTGTTATTCCATTTCTTATTATTCTGTTGGAATAACCTGTATACGCGGTCTACCCTATACTTGGTGACATTCTTCTGTTATTTTGTTGGAACATCCTGTCTGTGTGTTTTACACCGGACCTGGTTCCGTTTTTATTATTATTCTGTTGGAACATCCTGTCTGTATGTTTTACACCGGACCTGGTTCCGTCTTGTTATTATTCTGTTGGAACATCCTGTTTGTGCGTTTACGCCGGACCTGGTTCCATTATTTATTATTCTGTCGGAATATCCTGTCTGTGCGTTTACGCCGGACCTGGTTCCATTATTTATTATTCTGTTGGAATATCCTGTCTGTACGTTTACGCCGGACTTGGTTCCATTATTTATTATTCTGTCGGAATATCATGTCTATGCGTTTACGCCGGACCTGGTTCCATTATTTATTATTCTGTTGGAATAACCTGTCTGTGGGGTCTATCGCATGCCGGGTGATTTCTTTTGTTATTCCATTCTTTATTATACTCAGTTGGTTAAGTTTTAACTTCTATACTCCATGAAATTAGTGGAATATCCTTGATAATTGCAGTTCATCCAGTATCTTTTCATGAAAATATTCTTCTAAGCATTCTTGAATTTTACTCCACAAAGCAGTATCATGTTGACAATTTGGACGTTGTTAATTCTTGGATAAATTAATTCTTGAACTTGTTTTATTGAATTCTTATATCATTGTCATTATCCTCATGTTTATAAAATGTTGAAAGTCATCTATGGCATGTAATGCATAGATGGACTTGGTATGATTATAACCAAGGATTATTCGGTGTAATCATGACCGTAATGTTACAAATGATGTGGTAAAAGTCTTCATTGGCCCGTAGTGCATTGATGGACAGTTGTTGGCATGATCATGACCATTAATAAATACACGAATATCCATGGCCGTGGTGCAGGGGTGATTCGATGATGTGGATTATTTTATTAAGCTGAGTCCTAGCGATAACAGTGTTGAAAAACCTTTTAAATCATAAAAGATAGTAGATTTTATTCTCTACTTGACTCTTTTAATGGATTGCTTGTTCCGCTGCAGTTAAACTTGATATTCTTTATATTTTATCAGTTTAACACTGTTGAAGGCTAATGATAATTTATTCTGGATTATCTTAGTCATAATATTTCTTACTGGGCAAGTTGAGCTCACCCTTTCTTTCACTGTTCTCTTCAGGAAATGAGAATATAGCTGGGACGAGTCGAGGAACGGAGTGATGGACCAGATGATAGTATTAGTAGTCATCACTATTCTATTAAACAGTGTGACAATAATTGTAATAAGGACTCCTTTTGAGTTTGTATAGTCTCTAGTAGACAATAATTGTATTCAAACTCACAGTTATGTTTTGTCGTATTGTACACGACAGTTGTATTAGTAAGTTATATTTGTATTCTGTACCATGTATCTGACGACCCAAGATGGGTGATGTATACCTAATTTTGGGGGCGTCACAACGAAGTTATTAATATTATTATTTGCAATATTAACGATGTCTAGAAGTTCTGCCAAGGAGAGGTTTGGTCACCTAATTGCGCACCAATATGGAGAAATCCTTAGTGGAAAGCCCCCTCTTTCCTCGGAACGACCTGGTTGATTAATTTTGTGAATTTTAATAATGATGATAAATGTTTTTAAAATATTGAAAGGATTTTTATGAAGTCTTTGATATAAATTTTGTTTATTATTTGGATTCCCATTTGCCCATTTTTCAAAATAATCGAAAGGAAGTTATAAAGTATATATATATATATATATATATATATATATATATATATATATATATATATATATATATAATTGTATAGCATGTGGGTAAGTGGTGGTGGTCTAGTAGATATATTTGGCAGGATATGGAGTGATTTTTCAAGCTTGATCACTATTGGCCAATTTGTTTCAATCATGCAGCATTGTTGACAACTTGAGATGTGGGGTGCTTTTTAATTGGTTAAGGCTTCCATATTGGCATGTGTAGTTTTTTCTAATTGGCCAACTCTTTGAAAAGGAATACTGATATGTTGAACTGCGAAGTTGTGATGTTAAGTCCGTGATATTTTTTTTGCGTCCGTTTCTTAATAGTATCCCTTCCATTCTCCTATAAATAGGATGCTTAGTTAGAATTGAAATCACACCAGAAATTTATTGAATTCTCTTCTATAATCTTGAGGTTATTTCTTTAGAGTTTTCAAAAGCTTTGAGCGTAGAAAAACAGTATAAGTTTTCTCCAAGAATATCCTCGGCCTACCAATCGAAATACTCTTCTTTTACGGTAAGGGGTATTATTTCTTTCTTATTCATGAAGAGAACTTCTGTTATTCCATTCTTTATTATTCTGTTGGAATAACCTGTATACGCGGGCTACCCTATAATTTGTGAAATTCTTATGTTATTCTATTATTTTTTTTTCATTATATTGGAATAACCTGTCTATGCGAAGTACCGCATACATGGTGAAGTTCTTCTGTTATTCCATTTTTATTATTCTGTTAGAACATCCTGTCTGTACGTTACGCATGACCTGGTTCCGTTATTTATTATTCTGTTGGAACATCCTATATGTGCATTTACGCATGACCTGGTTCCGTTATTTATTATTCTGTTAGAATAACCTGTCTGTGCGGTCTATCGCATGCCTGGTGATTTCTTTTGTTATTCCATTCTTTATTATACTCAGTTGGTTAAAGTTTTGACTTCTATACTCCATGAAATTAGTGGAATATACTTGATATTTGCGCTTCATCCAATATCTTTTCATAAAAATATTTTTCTGAGCATTCTTGAGTTTTACTCTAAAAAGAAGTATCATGTTGACAATTTGGACGTTATTAATTCTTGGATAAATTAATTCTTGAACTTATTTTATTGAATTCTTATATCATTGTCATCATTCTCTTGTTTATATTCTGTTGAAAGTCATCTATGGCCTGTAGTGCATAGATGGACTTGGTATGATTATGACCAGGGATTAATCTGTATAATCATAACCGTAATGTTACAAATGATGTGGTAAAAGTCCTCATTGGCCCGTAGTGCATTGATGGACAGTTGTTGGCATGATCATGACCATTGATGAATACACGAATATCCTTGGCCCGTAGTGCATAGATAATTTGTGGTCGTGATACTGATGAATATCCTTGGCCGTAGTGCAGGGATGATGTGGATTATTTATTAAGTTGAGTCTCAGCGATAAAAGTGATGAAAAATCTTTTAAATCATAAAAGATAGTAGATTTTTTTTCTCTACTTGACTCTTCTAATGGATTGCTTATTCCGCTGCAGTTAAACTTGATGTTTATTATATTTTATCAGTTTAACACTGTTGAAGGCTAATGATAATTTATTCTGCATTATCTTAGTCATAATATTTATTACTAGGCTAGTTGAGCCCACCTTTTTTCTTTCATTGTTCTCTTCAGGAAATGAGAACGTAGCAGTGACTAGTCGGGAAACGGAGTGACGGTCCAGATGATAGTATTAGTAGTCCTCACTATTCTATGAAATAGTGTGATAATAAATGCATTGAGGACTTATTTTGAGTTTGAATACTGTCTAGAAGACAATATTTGTATTAAAATTCAAAGCTCATGTTGTATATTTATGGTTGTATTTGTATTCTGTACCATGTATTTTGCGACTCAGAATAGGTAATGTATACCTATTTTGGGGGCGTCACATTTAACATATAATCGTAGCACATCAGATGGATCACAAGGCATTTATAACTTATCATAAAGTTCACCTTAAATCAGTTCGTAAAGTGAACTCAGAATCGCGACGTAAAGCAAAGCTCGTTAAGTGAGAAATGAACGTAGTGTATGTAAGACCCCAACTTTTTATGAATAAAGATTTAATTTCTCTAAATATTATTTTTGAATAATAAGGTGTTGATTGATATAATGTTGTAGTTTTGGGTGAAATGTGCAAATTTTGCAAAGTAAGCAAGTGGTCATAAAATATTCGTTTTGTCACAGAATATTCGTGTTGGTCGGGGGATATTATTTTTATCGGGAATATCCGTACGACGGCGCAATCATTAGTGGACTACATAACAGAATAAATGTCGGATATAGAAAGCGACAAAAATAACCTTTTTATAAAAATAACGGCAAAACTTTTACCGTTAAAACTATTGAAATACCCGGTGATAAAAGTACAATAATACGCGTGGTTACACAGTGGCACATGGTATTGCACAATATTTCTGATTATTGATTCTTACGTAAGAAGTCACTCAATAATTGATACAGTAAAATTGCACAGTCTTTCATATTATTGGTGCAATAATTGCTACAGTGATAATTGAATAGTATTTTACATTATTGATTTAATAATTGTCACGACATCGTAACTCATATTATTGAATTAATATTATTGAATAGCATTATTGATAATGTATAGAAAGTTCTGTCGAGGAAAGGGTTAGTGTAAGACCCCAACTTTTATGAATAAAGATTAATTTTTTCGAAATATATTTTTGAATATTATGGTGTGGATTTGATATAATGTTATAGTTGTGGGTACTATTTACAAATTTTGCAAAATAAGTAAGTGGTTATATAATATTCGATTGGTCGGGGAATATTCGTTTTAATAGAGAATATTCGTACGACGACACAATCATTGGTGGACCCCACAATAGAAGTATTGTCGTAGTTAGAAAATGACGGAATTATCTTTTTATAAAAATAACGGCGAAAGTTTTACCATTAAACTGTTGAACTACCCGATATTAAAAGTACAATAATACTCGTGGTTGCATAGTAGCACACGGTATTGATTATTGATGCTTACGTGAGAAGTCACTCATTTATACTCAATTATTGCTGCATCATATCTCTCATATTATTAATTCAATTATTGTCACAGTATCATCTACATAATATTTTATATTATTAAATCAATAATTGAGACGACAAAGTTATTCATATTATTATTTATAATATTGATAATATCTAGAAGTTTTGTCAAGGAGAGGTTTGGTCACCTAATTGCGCGCCAATAAGGAGAAATCCTTATCGGAAAGCCCCCTCTTTCCTGGGAACGACCTGGTTGTTAAATATTGTGAGTTATAATATTAATGATGAATAAGTTCGTGTTGATTAAAGATGAAATTGATAGTTCCATTGTGTTGGAATTATTAGTGTTAGTGGAAATCAACATTTATTTCGATAATAATTGATGTCTGGATGTTATACTGACCAATCGGGTAATTAATCGGATAAATGGGTAATTAATTGCTATTATTTCACATGCTTATAACTATTTGTTCACATGTGTGTACTATTGATTCACATTCATGTACTATTAGGGGAGGTGGTGCAAGATTGATAATACTTGCATTACTAAGTTAAAAATGGAGGTATAGATGGAGGTACTATACTGTAATTCATATTTTCACATGATTAAACTATTGATTCACATGATGTACTATTAGGGGAGGTGGTGCAAGTTTGATAATACTTGCAGGACTAAATTAAAAATAAAGGAAAAGATGAAGGTATTATACTATAATATTTCGAGCCCCAAAACGTGCAATTATCGAAACTATATTTTCCTATAAATAGAAGCTTATTCTTCCTTCATTCTCACCAATTCACTAAATCTCACAAGAGCAATTATAGAGAGAGAAGCTATAGAGAGAGAATCTATAGAGAGAAAGAAGAAGAGAAGTCTGCTACCTCACTATTCCAATATCCAGTCTTCTTCTGAGGTAAGGGATATTATATTTTTTATTATTCGTAAAAATAATATTTTCTTCCATACTCTATAGTATGTGAGTAATATTATTTCGTTTTATATTCCTGATTATATCCTCATTTTGTTAAAGTATTGCTTCTATACTCCATGAAATTAGTAGAATATCTTTGATATTTGCGCTTCATCCAATATCTTTTCATTGAAATGTTATTATGAACTTTTTTGTTAATTATTGATCGTTTCATGCCGAAATACTATTCATGAGTTACTATTTCGGATTACTATTCACCCGGTTACTATTCACTCAAATATTATTCACTCGGGTATTCAGGGCACTTTTCTTGCCGGAGTACTATTCACGAGCTACTATTCACGGGTTACTATTCACCCGATTACTATTCATTCGAATATTATTCACTCGGTTATTTGGGGTACTTTTTATGTCGGAATACTATTCATGAGGTATTATTCCCGAAATACTATTCATAGGGTACTATTCACAGAGTACTATTCACCCGAAAAATATATTCCTTTTCTGTCTAAATTATTTTTGATACATGAATATTATTCTTGAATTTTACTCCACAAAGTAGTATCATGTTGACAATTTGGACTTTATTGAATTCTAGATAAATTAAATTATAAATCTTTAAAAATTTATCCTTGAACTTGTTTTATTGAATTCTTATATCATTGTCATCATCCTCATGTTTATATTATGTTGAAAGTCATCTGTGACCTGTAATGCATAGATGGACTTGGTATGATTATGACCAGGGATTATTCGGTATAATAATGACTGTAATGTTACAAATGATGTGGTAAAAATCCTCAATAGCCTGTAGTGCATTGATGGACAGTTGTTGGTATGATTATGACCAAGGATTATTCGGTATAATCATGACCATTGATGATTACATGAATATCCTTGGCCCGTAGTGCATGGATGATTCGATGATATGATTTATTTATTAAGCTGAGTCTCAGCGATAAAATTGATGATAAACTTTTTAAATCATAGAAGATAGTAGATATCATGCTCTACTTGACTCTTCTAATGGATTACTTGTTCCACTGCAGTTAAACTTGATGTTTATTGTATTTTATCAGTTTAACACTGTTGAAGGTTAATGATAATTTATTCTGCATTATCTTAGTCATAATATTTCTTACTGGGCTAGTTGAGCTCACCCTTTTGCTTTCATTGTTCTCTTCAGGAAATGAGAACGTAGTCGGAACTAGTCGGGAAACGGAGTGATAGTCCGAGATGGTGTTATAGAAGTCCTCACTATTCTATAAAATAGTGTGACAATAAATATAATGAGGACTCTATTTGAGAGTGGATATTGTCTAGAAGACAATATTCTTGTTTAAACTCTCAGCTATGTTTTGTCGTATTTTGCACGACTATTGTATAATTAAGTTTGTATTTGATTTAAGTACCATGTATTTGGAGACTCAAGATGGGTGATGTATACCTATTTTAGGGGCGTCACAGTTAGGTTATTTAATTGCGCGCCAGTAAGGAAAAATCCTTGTCGGAAAGCCACCTCTTTCCTGGGAACGATCTGGTTGTCAATATTGTGATCCTATAATATTAATTAGGAATAATTATTGACAGATTGAGGAGTTATAAATAATTGTTGATAAACATAATAAGTAAATATTTGTGTAATTTTATATAAATGGAGGAATTTTAGCATGAGATATTTTTTGAAAGTTTGGCATATTAATTTTTCTGTGGAACCATAATTATCTTCTCTGATAAATATTCATTAAGATATATTATGATAATATATTATAATAGTATAATTTTATAAATTATAATTGTTTAAATAGTAAAACATGTGAAATAAATGAGGGAGTCCTCATTTTGAATTTGAATTCTCATTTTCGAAAGGTGTGTGCTGCATTATTTTCAAGAAATCATATGCGTATAAATTTTGTCAGAAGTGGTGTGCTACCACTTTCCTATAAATAGACTGCTTAGTTAAACAATGAAACTCACACCAGAATCAAAAAATTCTCTCTCTATAATATCGAGCGTATTTCTTGTGAGTATAAAGATATTTTTAGTTTAGATTTTTGTGCAAGATTTTCTCCGAATAATATCTGATATTCCAGTCAAATCCAGTTTCTTCTAAGGTAAAGGATATTATATTTTTTTCCGTAAATGAGGTTATTTTCTTTTAATACTCGTAAATGATATTATTTCCTTCCATATTCGTAAGGGATATCATTTTCTTTCATACTCCATATTACGTAAGCGATATTATTTCATCTTGTATTCTTAAATTTAAACTTACTATGATAAGTATTGCTTCTATAATTCCTAAAATGATTAGAAATTTCGCTTCATCTAATATCATTTCACTGGAATATTTGTCTGAACTTTCTTATTAAATTTGAAACTTTTCATGTCTGAGTACTGTTCATGGGCACTGTTCATACATACGGTTCTATTCATACATACGGTACTATTCATGGGTACTGTTCATGAAAAAAAATTTCTTTTTCCAAGTTATTTGTTGTGACCTTTATTATTGAAATTGAATTCGTGTTATGGTCTCACTTGATTCGTTCTTATTATCATTATCTTAATTCTCATACTTAAATTATGTTGAAAATTATCTTTAGCCCGTAGTGCAAAAATGAACTGTTGATTGATGAATATCTTTGGCCCGTAGTGCAAAGATGAGTTGTTGATTGATATCTTTGGCCCGTAGTGCAAAGATGGGCAGGTGTTTGGCATGATCATGACCACTGGTGATACAAACGAATATCCTTGGCCCATAGTGCATGGATAATTCGTTGATGTGAAATATTTATTGATTGGTGTTACAGGGATAAATTATTGATGATGGACTTTTAAATCATAGAAGATAGTAGACATCATACTCTACTTGACTCTTTTAATGGATTGTTATTTCCGCTGCAGTTGTTGATCAAAAACTTGTTGTCTATTGTATTCTACCAGATTTTTTCCTGTTGAGAACTAAGGATAATTTATTCTGCATTATCTTAGTCATAATATTTTTTACCGGGCTAGTTGAGCTCATCATTTTCCTTTTTGTTCCATTTTTCTTCTCAGGAGGCGAGAATATAGCTGGGACTAGTCGGGGTGTGGAGTGATGGTTCAAGACAGTTATTATAGTAGTCCTCATTATTTTGTAAAATAGTGTATCAATAATTGTAATGAGGACTTTATTTGAGTTTGGATATTGTCTACAAGACGATATTTGTATTAAAACTCATAGTACATGTATTGTCATATTTTGCATGATAGTTATATTAATGAAGTTTGTATTTTGTTTCTGTGCCATATATTTGGCGACTCAGAATGGGTTGTGTGGACCCATTTTGGGGGCGTCACAGTTAGTATCAGAGCTTAGGAATATGATCTCTGGTGGAGATCTGGGATTAGAACTAGGAGGGGAGAGACGAGTACATCCTTCGCTAATGTGTCCTACCTAAGCTTATTTGTTTGGTAGGTCAGAATATATGGATATTATGTGGCATGTCAATTTATTTAATTAACCCTTGTTTTGTGGCAGTATTTAAGAATAGCATCTAAAATTTTTGAGATGAACAATGAAGCACATGAGACCGTTGAGACACCAGTAATCAACAACCAGGATAATGTGCATCAAGAAGGCAATAATCCTCCTGTAAATAATAACACCAACCAAATGATGAATGATGGGATGTTTAGGAGCTTTCTACAATTCATGCAAAACCAGACGAGAGAGACTCCTGTTCAAAATGCAGGTGGAAACAATGGTAACTCACGGCTTGTCACTACCAAGCAATTTAAGGAGTTGGGACCGCTAGAGTTTTTGGAAAAGCCTGAGTCACTTAAGGCAGAGACATGGATTAAGTTGATTACCAAGATATTTGATGTCTTGGGATGCACTGAAGAGCAGAAGGCTCCCTTCACCACCTTTATGTTGCGCGGAGAGGCAGATTACAGGTGGGAATCTGTAAAACTTACCCATCCGTCCGCACTTAAGATGTCTTGGGAGAGGTTCCAAGAATTATTCAACGACAAGTACTTTCCAGAAAGTATTTGTGACGAATTGATTGTTTGAATTGTGATTCTGGGGACAGAATCCTTGTGAGGAGGGAAGGATGTAACAATCCGAAATTTTGATTTGTAATTTAAATATTTATTGAGTTATATAAATATTATTTGAGGTGTTTATTGTTAAATAAATATTTTATTGAAGTGATGGTTGATATTAGAGAATTTTCTAAATTAAATTAATTTGTAATTTAGAGGTTGTATTATTACGTGAGGTGTTATGGTGTTGTGTTGATTTAATAATTTAGATAGTATGTTAAATTATTAAATAAAGTTATAATGAAAATTATAATTTGGTGATATTTGCTAAAAGGTTAAATTTAATTAAAATATAGTATGTGATTAATTTAATGGGTCAATGTTTGATATGAAAATAATATGTAATTATAGTTTATAAACTAAAGTGTTTATTAAAATAAATTTAAAAGGATTTAAATTAGTTTTTGCCAATCAAGGCTTAAGCGTTTTAATTATTTAAAATTTAAATGGTTTGCCAAACAAGCCTTAGGGCTTTTGATATTTCTAATTTTTAAATTTAAAATAAATAATATAAATAAAATAAAATAAATAATAAATATAATGTATTTAAGTTATAGACGTTATTTTGATAACTGATGATGGCTATTAAGGCCATATCAGTTTGTGTTTTTATGTTACGCATACTAGCTATCAGAGTTCATTCTAGTTGTGCTAGGCAATAGAGAAAATTGAGAATTGAGAGAATTTGAGAGAAAGCTTAGGATTTTCAAGCAATTCCAATGGGTTAGCAAGAATTACACGCTAATTGAAGGTATGTTTACAACCTTAGAGTTATATATGTGTGTATATATGTGTATATGTATTTCACGGCAAGAATTTCTCATGTTCTGTTATAAGCAATTGTTGAATTGTAGATTTATATAGTTGGTAATTGCAATTGTATATGTTTATAATGCTAGAATTTATATCAAATAGGGTAATCGCATGTTAATTTTTGATTGACAGTGAAAGAAAATTTTGTCAGTATTTATATTTTTCATATAGTCTGAGTAAGTATCAATTTTAATGGCCAATTTGTATGTGAAAATGTTAATTGAAGCTTGTATATGTTAGTTCTTTATGATACGAGCATAACGTAATTTGGGTGAGGTGATTTGGCCAACTAATGAATTCACAGTGATGATTTCTAAAATGAATATAAAAAAAATTGAGTTTTTATATGAAAATATGAATTTTGAGAAATTAAAATAGTTTTAGTTGATGTTAAATTGTTCCAATTGGTTGTAAATGTGAGCAATCATGTTTATGATAGTTGTATATTTATTTTACGTGTTAATATCACTGTTTGATGGGTGATACTCGTGTTAGTTGGCTTATGAAAATATGTCGAAGCTCTATTTTGAAAAAACTGGGTTCTGCAAGTCACGCGGGCGCGCAGCCCTTAAGCGCAGGCGCGAGGCATTTCCATATAAAACCCGCGCGGCCGCGCGAGTGCCCATTTTCAGACACTGAAGTCAGTTTATTCTGCAGACTTTAGTTGTTCGTTGTAGCTTAGCTTAAGGTTATGGAATGTGAGAATCATGTAACAACAAGATTAAATAAAGTCATGTTATGTGGTTTATGAATTCAAAATGTTAAAAGTGATTAGTAAATCGAGAATGCATTATGTGATAGTTTGGTATACATAATGAAACTTAGACAAGTGTTGCTAAGTAAAACACTTGGAGCTTCTGAACTGTGAATGGTAATGAACCTGTTATGATATGTTAGCATGTCTAATAGGCATTGTGATTCTAAAATTATGTGTAGGTGATCGTGAGTTTAACTTTATAAGCTTACGCTCAAGGCAAGTTTCTAAACTCTATCTTTTACATTGAGAAAGTTTCCTAATTCTTTTCTTTCGTGGGCTAGTTTCATTATTACATTGTGAAGCTTTATTCTTTGATTGAACAAGCTTTCTATTTCAACTGTTGATTGAATAAGTCAACCGTCCTAGTTCATTCGAACTAATTTTTAACTCTAATGTTATTTGAATTCTCATGTTATTGATTCATTCTAACTTGTTTATAGTTAAGCAAGTTTCTTAAGTTACATTCTTGTATAATGAACACAGTTTGAACTCTCGTCTTATTTTTGAACTGTTTTATTCCTTGCTTGAATTTAATACCATGTTGGACAAGTTTTTAGCTTCCAGCTTGCTATCAATTAATGTTCGTTCAATAATTTAATTTCTAATGTTATAAGACTTTAACCTTAGCTTATTTATTGTTCAAGCAAAGGGTTACCATTTTATTCATTTTGTTGAATACTCATGCTCTATAGTTAATTCAAGCATGAGTTTAATATGTACAACCAGTTTATTTATGATTCTCAATTGTTCAATGTTATGTTGTTATTAAATATCTATTGTGATTATCAAACACTATTGATTCAACTATTCCTCTAGTTGATGTTCGTTAAACTTCAATTTCCCTTGAAAGCTTATCCAAACCAAACTTTCTTTGGTGCGGACTTGTACTCTAAATACTGGGATGAACAACCCTATTATTATTAGGGGATAATTTACACGTAGCGTTAAAATGTTTGTGCACAATACATTGTACGAAGGGCTGATCCCCCTAAGTACGAGAAGTCCTTATAGTCTTATGACTGTTAAAGTTGGAGTTGAAAGATTACTCACTACTGTGGACATAGTTCATGGTCTTATGACCCTCAGTTATATAAATTCCATATTTTGGATTCCAGATTTTTGATTATCATTGTTGGAGTATTATTCAGACTTGATGAGCCTATTCGTTAGCAATTATTATTATTATTTTCCTGTTGATTTATTGTTGTATCCAGTGAGCAATTGTTTTGCTCACTCTTGCATATTTATACACTTATTGCAGCTAAAGTTGAGAAGGTAGATGAGCCTTCAACTAGCAAAGGAAAGGGAAAAATGTACAAGTGATGTTGATTTGTACTTTTATTTACTGTTATGATCATAGACTTTTCAATAATGATGTAATGTAATAATTAAATTTCACAATTGAATGATGTTTAAAGGTTAGATAACCTGGGATGTTTTTGAATTATTGTTGTCACCCTATTTAAAGGGAGGATTATGGTTTAAATATTATTTTATTTGGGTAGATAGTATGTATGTATGGATAGTGAGCACCAAATCTTGTGGAAATGAAGTACCTAGATTTGGGGGTGTCACAAGTTGGTATCAAAGCTTTAGGTTATGAACCTTAGGTGGGGAAAAGCCTTAGGAAGTAACCTTTGAAAAGATAGTGATGATAAGGGTTGTTAAGGAAGAAGTAATAAAATACTTATGTGCTTATGTGATTACAACTTATGTGCTCGTGAGTGTCGAGTAGTAATGATTAGTAATTAAACTTAAATTTGGTTGACAGGATGGCTGATATAGAAGGATCCAGTCAGGCTAGAGAGGAGGAGCCTCGAGATATTTAGGTGATTTGGGAACAACTACTGCCACGGGAAACAGTTTCGTTGGTCACAACAGTTGAGCAGGAAAGAGTACCTGATGAGGAGGATGAGATAGAGACGGATGAGGAGGACCTTGTTGAGCTACCACAGTCAGGGGATGAGGAGGACGAGGAGGAGGAGATTCCACTTAACTCGATAGATACCCGTATGTACGACAAGGTGTATGACCGCAACGTGGAACTTCAGGATACCGTCGAGGAGTTGCAAGAGATAGTAGCTGAACAACAGACTGCAATGACACAGAAAGACGATGAGATCCTAGATCGAGAGGAACGACTGACTAATGTCGAGGAGAAGTTAGAACACACTGAAGGAGAGAACGAACGAATGACAGCGGAGATTGCAGAACTGAAGAACTGGTTGAGGGAGGAATCGACGAAGAGGACAAGAGCCGAAGATGCGTATGAAGAAGCTTTTCAACGAGTCGGGATAGCAGTAAGAGACGCGCAAGCAAAGAGAATGAAGATGGAGGAGATGAACAACGTATTCAACACAGTGATTAATTGAGCTCAAGATCGGGTCATGGGTTATCCTATTCAGTTTGAAACTCTGCCATCGTACGTGTTAGATCGTCGAACAATGTTCCGGATTATGGAAGAAGAACGTCAAAAGGCTACGGATCATCTTAGTAGGGTATTGTAGAGAGTGAGCCTGTGATGAGACTAATAAAATGTTAAATAATATGTAAATCCCGGGTATGATATAACCAATGGGATAGATGTTGATGATGTTATCCTGCAACTGTTATAGTTCAGGGAAGTAATGTAAGTAGTAGTGATGCTATTGTTATGATGCTTTCAAAAAGATTATGAATGAATAAAAGTTGTTATTTTATTCAAAGTGTTATATGTTACGTGATAATCTTTTATGATGAGCAATTTAAATATAGAATACTTAAAAAAATTGAATAGAAACTAATGGATGTATTTTAACAGAAAATGCCTCCAATACGTCAACCACCACGACAGAGAAGCACTGAGGAAAATAACAACAACAATGTGGGAGATAACCCAGTTCAGCAGCTAGTGATGTTACTGACTGGTGCTTTGCAGAATCAACCTCAGAACCAAGGTACAACATTTAAGGATTTCAAGGCGGTTGGACCACCTGAATTCCGTGGGTCCATGAATCTAGTGGAGGCACAAACCTGGATTATGGAGATAGAGAAGGTGTTTGATGTCACTAGGGTAAGGGATGATCAGAAGACTGCTTTTGCAACATTCATGTTAAAAGCAGAGGCTAGTTATTGGTGGCAGGCCAATAAAACTCGTGAAGGGCCAGGGGTGATGACCTGGGATAGGTTTAAGGAATTGTTCTTCGAGACCTATTTCCCAGAGAGTTCGAAGAGTCAGTTGGAAGTGCAATTTTTGGAACTGAAGCAGGGAACGATGACGGTGTCTGAGTATGTCGCTAAATTCAACGAGTTGGCGAGGTTTGCGCCATATCAAGTCAGCACGGATGAACGCAAGGCAAAGAGGTTTAAACAAGGATTGAAGCCCTGGTTGTATAGTAGGGTCTCCTTGTTCCAGTTGAAAACATTTGCAGCAGTAATGGAGAAGGCAATTCTCGCTGAGGGTGGAGGCGAGGCTGTAACAAAACATAACCAAGAGCAGAAGAAGAAGAAGAGTGAATGTGAAGTTAAGAATGGTGGAGGTAGTAACGGTGGAAATGGAAACAACAATTTGAAGAGGAAGTGGAATGCGAATGGGGGAGCTGAAAATCAGCAAGGAAGCCAGCAAAAGAAGAAGTTCGAAGCATGTGCTACATGCGGAAAGTTTCACAAGGGTGTATGCTTAATGGGGAAACGAGTATGCTTCAACTGTGGCCAGGAGGGTCACATCGCCCCAAATTGCAATCAACCCAAGAAGAATGTTTGCTACACCTGCGGGTCAAAGGATCACTTTGCTCGCGAGTGTCCAAAGAAGAAGTCGGGTGAGACAACTGGAAGCAAGGGAAATACTAGTGGAGGTGCACTGACTATTGCTGGACCGACGTCAACAAATAAGCCCACAGCAAGAACCTTTAACATGACGGTGCAGGACGCGGTGCACTCAAAAGATGTCGTATCAGGTATTATCTAAATCAATGATATAAATGCATATGTATTATTTGATTCGGGTGCTACTTGCTCGTTTATATCTAAGGAATTTGCTAAGAGGTTAGAAATACCTAGTGAAGAGTTAAATTTCCCTTTAAACATAGAAATTGCGAATAGGGAAGTGATTCCTGTTAGGTTCGTATACAAGAGCAGTAGGGTGAATATTAAGGGGAATGTTATGAAAGTAGATTTAATCCCGATAAAACTCGGAGAGTTTGACGTGATATTGGGAATGGATTGGCTATTCAATTATGGAGTGATAATTAACTGCCAAAAGAAGTGTGTAAACCTTATAACTCCGTCAAAGGTAGTTTTTCATGATAGCAAATCGCCTAGACAAATGAGATGTCTGACGATGATGCAGGCCAAGAAGTTGTTGAGTCAGGGCTGTGTAGGGTATTTAGCCTATATAGTCGATACTCAAAAGAAGAAGGGTGTGAAATTGGAGGAAATACCAATGGTTAGGGAATTTGTGGACGTTTTGTGACGCCCCCAAAATTAGGTATACATCACCCATCTTGGGTCGTCAGATACATAGTACAGAATACAAATACAACTTACTAATACAACTGTCGTGTATAATACGACAAAACATAAACTGTGAGTTTGAATACAAATATTATCTTCTAGAGAGTATTCATACTCAAAAGGAGTCCTCATTACATTTATTAACATACTATTACATAGAATAGTGAGGACTATTAACTAATACTATCATTCGGACCATCACTCCGTTTCCCGACTTGCCCCAGCTACGTTCTCATTTCCTGAAGAAAACAGTGAAAGAAAGGGTGAGCTCAACTGGCTCAGTAAGAAATATTATGACTAAGATAATGCAGAATAAATTATCATTAGCCTTCAACAATGTTAAACTGATAAAATATAAAAGACATCAAGTTTAACTGCAGCGGAACAAGCAATCCATTAAAAGAGTCAAGTAGAAAATAAACTCTACTATCTTTTATGATTTAAAAGGTTTTTCAACACTGTGATCGCTGGGACTCAACTTAATAAAATAATCCACATCATCGAATCACCCCTGCACTACGGCCAAAGATATTCGTATATTCATTAATGGTCATGATCATGCCAACAACTGTCCATCAACGCACTACGGGCCAATGAGGACTTTTACCACATCATTTGTAACATTACGGTCATGATTATACAGAATAATCCATGGTCATAATCATACCAAGTCCATCTATGCACTACAAGTCACAGATGACTTTTAACATTTTATAAACATGAGGATGATGACAATGATATAAGAATTCAATAAAACAAGTTCAAGAATTAATTTATCCAAGAATTAATAACGTCCAAATTGTCAACATGATACTGCTTTGTGGAGTAAAATTTAAGAATACTTAGAAGAATATTTTCATGAAAAGATACTGGATGAACCGCAATTATCAAGGATATTCCACTAATTTCATGGAGTATAGAAGTTAAAACTTAACCAACTGAGTATAGTAAAGAATGGAATAACAAAAGAAATCACCCGGCATGCGATAGACCGCACAGACAGGTTATTCCAACAGAATAATAAATAATAGAATCAGGTCCGGCGTAAACGCACAGACAGGATATTCTGACAGAATAATAAATAATAGAACCAGGTCTGATGTAAAACACACAGACAGGATGTTCCAATAGAATAATAACAAGACGGAACCAGGTCCGGTGTAAAACACACAGACAGGATGTTCCAACAGAATAATAATAAAAACGGAATCAGGTCCGGTGTAAAACACACAGACAGGATGTTCCAACAGAATAACAGAAGAATGTCACCAAGTATAGGGTAGACCGCGTATACAGGTTATTCCAACAGAATAATAAATAATGAAATAACAACAGTTCTTTTCATGAATAAGAAAGAATAACACCCCTTACCATTTTAAAGAAGAGCTGAAATAAGGATGTAGTTAAGTAGCAGAATATTCTTCTTCTCTCTCTCTATAGTTTCTCTCTCTAGAGTTCAGTGAATTCGTAAGAAATAATGAAGGAATGAGCTGCTATTTATAAAAAAATAGAATGCATAGCAACTAATCCATGAACGGTCCAGATTGATTACTTTAATCTGACGGTCCATATTTAAAGAAAAATCTTTTAAATAAAATATAATATATTCTATTTATAGAATAATTTTAATAAAGTATTCTGTTTTATATAAAAAGATGTTTCTGTTTTATTACGTTAATAATACGAATAAAACAAAACGTCATTATCGCTAAATAATTCACATTATTAACTGACAATAATTGAATAAAACTGAGTGACTTCTCACATAAGCATTAATAATCAATACCATGTGCTACTATGCAACCACACGTATTACTGTACTTTTACTACCGAGTAGTTTAACAGTATCAATGGTAAAACTTCTGCCGTTATTTTTAATAAAATATTTTTGTCGTTTTCTCAATCCGACAATAATTCTGTTGTGGGGTCCACCAATGATTGTGCCGTTGTACGAATATTTCCTGTTAAAACGAATATTTCCCGACCAATCGAATATTATATAACAACTTGCGTACTTTGTAAAATTTATAAATATCACCCACAACTATAACATTTTATCAAATTAACTCCATAATATTCAAAAATGATATTTATAGAAAATTCATCTTTATTTATAAAAGTTGGGGTCTTACAACCTCCCCTTCTTATGAAATTTCGCCCTCGAAATTAGGGTACGTACCTGGTATGTCGAAGAGGTAAGGATACCTTGATTTCATTTCAGATTCTAACTCCCAAGTCATTTCCTCAACATCGTGGTTTCTCCACAAAACTTTGACTTGAGGTATAACCTTGGAACGTAGAATATGTTCCTTCTTATCCAAGATTTGAACAGGAACTTCTTCGTACGTCAAATCCTCCGCTATTTCGTCCGGTTCTAACTCAATAATGTGGTTCGGGTCTTCCACATTTTTGCGTAACATGGATATGTGAAAAATGTTATGAACACGAGACATACTTGGCAGTAAAGCGAGTCTATAAGCCACAGTTCCTACTCGATCGAGGATTAAAAATGGACCGATGAATCGAGGATTGATCTTTCCTCTCTTTCCAAATCTCGTAACTCCTTTCCATGGAGCAACACGTAAGAACACATGATCTCCTACATCAAATTCCACGTCCTTTCGATGAAAATCAGCATAACTCTTTTGTCGATCTTGTGAGGTTTTTATACATTGTCGGATCGTTTGAATCTTTTCTGTAGTCATACGTACCAACTCCGGTCCCAACAACGTTGCTTCACCCACCTCATCCCAGCATACTGGAGAACGACATTTTCTTCCATACAATGCTTCGAATGGAGCCATGCCAATACTTGCTTGATAACTATTGTTGTAGGAAAACTCCACCAATTGTAAGAACTTGTCCCAACTTCCCTTGAAGTCAAGGACACAGAGTCTTAATAAATCTTCTAGAGTTTGAATAGTCCTCTCTGATTGTCCGTCCGTCTGAGGATGATATGCCGAACTAAATCGTAAATCTGTGCCCATAGCTTTTTGTAAACTAACCCAAAATCGTGAAGTGAATCTTGGGTCTCGATCAGAAACTATGGATACTGGCATACCATGCAGTCTTACAATCTCGTTTATGTACATACGAGCAAGACGTTCAAGTATATAAGTTTCTCGTATCAGTAAGAAATGAGCAGACTTGGTCAATCTATCAATAATGACCCAAATCGCATCAATACCTTGAGAAACCCTAGGAAGACCGGTAACAAAATCTATGGTAATGTGCTCCCACTTTCATTTTGGAATTTAAAGTGGTTGCAATGGACCTTTTGGTACTTGATGCTCCGCTTTGACTCGTTGACAAGTTAAACACCTCGAGATAAACAGCGTTATCTCTCTCTTCATATTGCTCCACCAAAATATATGACGAAGATCATGATACATTTTGGTACTTCCAGGATGGATTACAAACGGTGTGTTGTGCACCTCCATCATGATTTCATACTTTAAATCAGGGTTGTTAGGAACACAAAGTCTAGAGTTGACTCAAAGTATTCCTTCTTCATCGATTCTTGCTTCCAGCATAGCACCTTCTTGAACTTTCTTCCTCATACGCATCAGCTCCAGGTCTGTAGCTTGAGCAGCTTTAACTTTATCGATTAAAGTTGGTTCTACTCGTATATTCGTCATCATCACATGGGTCCCTGGAGTCTTTAACTCTATCTCCATCCTTTGCAAGTCACACAAAATGGGCTTTTGTGTTGACAATATCGCACTCATACTTGCATATGATCTTCTACTCAATGCGTCAGCTACCACGTTCACTTTTCCAGGATGGTATTGAATGGTATGATCATAATCTTTTAACAGTTCAAGCCAACGTCGTTGTCGCATGTTGAGTTCCTTTTGAGTGAAGAAATATTTGAGGCTTTTATGATCCGTAAAGATCTCCACCTTCTCCCCATACAAGTAATGCCTCCAAATTTTAAGTGCAAAGACAACAGCTGCCAACTCTAGATCATGAGTAGGATAATTCCTCTCATATTCCTTGAGTTGTCTTGATGCATAGGCTATGACTTTTTCATGTTGCATCAGAACGCATCCCAACCCTTTGCTCGAAGCATCACTGTAGATGACAAATCCCTCCGAGCCAAATGGTATTGTTAGAACAGGTGCTAAAATGAGTCTCCTCTTGAGTTCTTGAAAACTCTTCTCACATTCTTTGCTCCAACCGAACTTTGTATCTTTTCGAGTCAGCTGAGTTAATGGAGTAGCGATTCGAGAAAATCCTTCCACGAATCTCCGATAATAACCAGCTAAACCAAGAAAGCTACGTACTTCGGTCACTGATTTAGGTTGCTCCCAGCTTTGAATAGCTTCAATCTTTGCTGGGTCAACTGATATTCCACGACTTGATACTACGTGCCCAAGGAATGCTACCTCCTCCAACTAGAACTCGCATTTCTTCAACTTGGCATAAAGCTTGTATTCACGAAGCTTTTGGAGTACCAGCCTCAAGTGTTGCTCATGATCTTCACGGCTTTTGGAATAAATAAGGATGTCATCAATAAAGACGACCACAAAGTAATCCAAATATTCCTTGAATACCCGGTTCATCGTATCCATAAAGGCAGCAGGAGCATTAGTCAATCCAAACGACATGACTAGGAATTCATAATGCCCGTACCGAGTTCTGAAAGCCGTCTTTGGAATATCCTCAGTTCTAACCTTCAGCTGATGATATCCAGAACGAATATCGATCTTTGAAAAGAATTGTGCTCCTTGCAACTGGTCAAACAGGTCATCAATACGTGGCAATGGGTACCTATTTTTGATGGTGACATGATTCAACTCCCGATAATCAATACAAAGTCGCATACTTCCATCTTTCTTCTTCACGAATGACACAGGAGCACCCCAAGGAGAAGTACTATGACGAATAAAGCCAATGTCTAACAATTCCTGCAGTTGGATCTTTAACTCCTGAAGTTCAATAGGAGCCATTCGATATGGGGCTTTGGAAATGGGTTTTGTACCGGGTTCAAGGTCGATACAAAATTCAATTTCACGCTCTGGGGGTAGGCCAGGAAGTTCTTCAGGGAATACGTCAGGGAATTTATTAACAATAGAAATATCATTCAAAACTGACGTATTTTTGTTTAGATCCGTGACATGAGCTAAGAAAGCTTGACATCCATTTTTTAATAAACGAATAGCTTTATGGCTTGAGATGACAGCGATTGATTTTAATGGTTTGGTTGCTTGAATTTGCATAATAGGTCGATTAGGAATATGAAAGCTAACAACCTTATTAAAACAATCAATTTTTGTATGATGAGTAGTTAACCAATCAATCCCTAAAATCACGTCAAATGCAAGTATTTTTAATGAAATCAGATCGACAGGTAATGTGTGGGTACCAACTTGAACCAAACAAGACTTATAAACCGTGGATGTAATGAAGGTTTCTCCCAATGGAGTTTCAACAGATAAATCAAAGTCTAATTTCTCCGGAGTCAAATTTAATCGATGAGCGCAAGTAGAAGAAATAAAAGAATGGGTAGAACCGGTATCAATTAAAGTATAGACTTCGTTAGAGTTTATGATAAGCTTACCCGTGATGACCTCATTCGGGTTCCTTGCTTTTTGGGAGGTCACAACAAACGCTCTCCCTTGCACTACCGGTTTTGACTTTTCTGGGACGGCCTTTGGTGTCTCCATCTTGGCTGAACTTGTTTTTGGTAAACGACAAAATCGAGCTAAATGACCTTCTCTTCCACAATTATAACATGCTTTAGACGGCATCGCGCAGTTTGGACTGATGTGCCCCTCCCCTCCGCATTTGAAACATATGATAGGTGGTCGTTCTCTTTCCTTAACAATGGGTGCTGGTGCTGACGTCTTTCCATCATTGTTGAATCTCCTCTTCTTGAAATGACCATTCTTATTGTTTTGGCCCTGATTACCACCGAAGTGGTTACCATTTCTGGCCTGTTGATTCCCTCCACGCTTGTTGTCACCGCTTCGATGACTGCTCTCACTGGTATTATCATTTTGCCGACTGCTCTCTTTTGGTTGCGTTGACTCGTTATCGCGCTCCACTAACTGAGCCCTATTCACAACATCTGAATACAAACACAGTTTATGAGAAATAAGATGTTGACGTATCTCAGGTTTCAAACCTCGCAAAAACATTCGCGTCATTCGCTCTTCATTATCCACCAAGTGGGACGCAAACCGGGACAACTCAGCAAATTTAGCCTCATACTGCACACGGTCATATTATTCTGCTCCAATTTGATGAACTCCACCTCCTTCATGTGACGAACACTTTCGGAAAGTATTTGTCATTGAACAGCTCTTGGAACTTCTCCCGAGACATCTTCAGTGCGGCAGGTTGAGTACGCTTAATCGATTCCCACCAGTAATCTGCCTCTCCTCGCAACATAAAGGAGGCAAAGGGAACCTTTTGCTCCTCGGAGCATCCCAATACATCAAATATCTTGGTAATATGCTTTATCCATGTTTCCGCTATAAGTGGTTTTGGCTCTCCCTTAAACTCTGGTGGTCCCAGCTCCTTAAACTGTTTAGCGGTGACCGTTCGAGAGTTTTCAGTGTTTTCACCTATATTTTGGACAGGAGCCGCTCTCGCCTGCTGTTGCATGAACTGCATAAAGTTTTTGAACATTCCATCATTCATCATCTGGTCAGTGTTGTTGTTTGCATGAGGATTGTCACCTTCCTGATGCACATTATCCTGATTATTGATATGTGGTGAATCAACAGTCGCCTGTGCTCCATTGCTATTCTCAACATTCTCAGATGCCATTTTTAGATACTGCCACAAAATAAAAGTTAATTGATATGTCATATATTATCCTTATATTATGACCGACCAATTAAATACCATGCAAATAAACTTAGGTAGGTCATACTAGCGAAGGAATTCCCCGTCTCTCCCCTCCTAGTTCTATTCTCACATCTTAGCCAGGGATCATATCCCTAAGCTCTGATATCAACTGTGACGTCCCCAAAATTAGGTATACATCACCCATCTTGGGTTGTCAGATACATAGTACAGAATACAAATACAACTTACTAATACAACTGTCGTGTACAATACGACAAAACATAAACTGTGAGTTTGAATACAAATATTATCTTCTAGAGAGTATTCATACTCAAAAGGAGTCCTCATTACATTTATTAACATACTATTACATAGAATAGTGAGGACTACTAACTAATACTATTATTCGGACCATCACTCCGTTCCCCGACTTGCCCCAGCTACGTTCTCATTTCCTGAAGAGAACAGTGAAAGAAAGGGTGAGCTCAACTAGCCCAGTAAGAAATATTATGACTAAGATAATGCAGAATAAATTATCATTAGCCTTCAACAATGTTAAACTGATAAAATATAATTGACATCAAGTTTAACTGCAGCGGAACAAGCAATCCATTAAAAGAGTCAAGTAGAAAATAAACTCTACTATCTTTTATGATTTAAAAGGTTTTTCAACACTGTGATCGCTGTGACTCAGCTTAATAAAATAATTCACATCATCGAATCACCCCTGTACTACGGCCAAGGATATTCGTATATTCATTAATGGTCATAATCATGCCAACAACTGTCCATCAACGCACTACGGGCCAATGAGGACTTTTACCACATCATTTGTAACATTACGGTCATGATTATACCGAATAATCCCTGGTCAAAATCATACCAAGTCCATCTATGCACTACAGGCCACAGATGACTTTTAACATTTTATAAACATGAGGATGATGACAATGATATAAGAATTCAATAAAACAAGTTCAAGAATTAATTTATCCAAGAATTAACAACGTCCAAATTGTCAACATGATACTGCTTTGTGGAGTAAAATTTAAGAATGCTTAGAAGAATATTTTCATGAAAAGATACTGGATGAACCACAATTATCAAGGATATTCCACTAATTTCATGGAGTATAGAAGTTAAAACTTAACCAACTGAGTATAGTAAAGAATGGAATAACAAAAGAAATCACCCGGCATGCGATAGACCGCACAGACAGGTTATTCCAACAGAATAATAAATAATGGAACCAGGTTCGGCGTAAACGCACAGACAGGATATTCCGACAGAATAATAAATAATAGAACCAGGTCTGGTGTAAAACACATAGACAGGATGTTCCAACAGAATAATAACAAGACGGAACCAGGTCCGGTGTAAAACACACAGACAGGATGTTCCAACAGAATAATAATAAAAACGGAACCAGGTCCGGTGTAAAACACACAGACAGGATGTTCCAACAGAATAATAATAAAAACAGAACCAGGTCCGGTGTAAAACACACAGACAGGATGTTCCAACAGAATAACAGAAGAATGTCACCAAGTATAGGGTAGACAGCGTATACAGGTTATTCCAACAGAATAATAAATAATGAAATAACAACAGTTCTCTTCATGAATAAGAAAGAATAACACCCCTTACCGTTTTAAAGAAGAGCTGAAATAAGAAAGTAGTTAAGTAGCAGAATACTCTTCTTCTCTCTCTCTATAGTTTCTCTCTATAGTTTCTCTCTCTAGAGTTCAGTGAATTCGTAAGAAATAATGAAGGAATGAGCTGCTATTTATAGAAAAATAGAATGCATAGTAACTAATCCATGAACGGTCCAGATTGATTACTTTAATCTGACGGTCCATATTTAAAGAAAAATCTTTTAAATAAAATATAATATATTCTATTTATAGAATAACTTTAATAAAGTATTCTGTTTTATATAAAAAGATGTTTCTGTTTTATTACGTTAATAATACGAATAAAACAAAACGTCATTATCGCTAAATAATTCATATTATTAACTGACAATAATTGAATCAAACTGAGTGACTTCTCACATAAGCATTAATAATCAATACCGTGTGCTACTATGCAACCACACATATTACTGTACTTTTACTATCGAGTAGTTTAACAGTATCAATGGTAAAACTTCCGCCGTTATTTTTAATAAAATATTTTTGTCGTTTTCTCAATCCGACAATAATTTCGTTGTGGGGTCCACCAATGATTGTGCCGTTGTACGAATATTCCCTGTTAAAACGAATATTTCCCGACCAATCGAATATTATATAACAACTTGCGTACTTTGCAAAATTTATAAATATCACCCACAACTATAACATTATATCAAATTAACTCCATATTATTCAAAAATGATATTTATAGAAAATTCATCTTTATTTATAAAAGTTGGGGTCTTACACGTTTTTCTAGAGGATTTGCCAGGACTTCCGCCTGACAGAGAAATCGAGTTTGTGGTCAACTTAGCGCCAGGAACCGCTCTGATATCGAAGGCCCCGTACAGAATGGCTCCGGTGGAAATGAAGGAACTAATGGTGCAACTTCAAGAACTGCTGGATAAGAAGTATATTCAACCGAGTGTATCACCGTGGGGAGCACCGGTATTATTCGTGAAGAAGAAGGATGGGTCAATGCGTCTTTGCATTAATTATAGAGAATTAATCAAAGTCACTATTAAAAATAAATACTCATTGCCAAGAATAGATGACTTGTTTGATCAATTGAAGGGTGCTAAATATTTCTCAAAAATAGATTTGAGAAGTGGATATCACCAATTGAAAGTGAGGAAGGAGGATGTACCAAAGACGGCATTCCGAACTCGCTATGGACATTACGAATTTTTAGTGATGTCATTTGGTTTGACAAATGCCCTTACAGCATTTATGGATTTGATGAACAGGGTGTTTAAACCATTTTTAGACAAGTTTGTGGTGATGTTCATCGATGATATTTTGGTGTACTCTAAAACTCAAGAGGAACACGTGGAACACTTACGTCTAACGCTAGAGACGTTAAAAAAAGAGAAGTTGTACGCGGAATCCTCTAAATGTGAATTTTGGTTGGAACGTGTACAATTTCTTGGGCATGTAACTAATAAGGATGGGATTTTGGTAGATCCATCAAAAGTCGAAGCTATGATAAATTGGGAACAACCAAGAACTCCATCAAAAGTGAGAAGTTTCTTGGGATTGGCAGGCTATTACAGACAATTTTTTCAAGATTTTTCCAAGATTGCTACTCCGTTGACAAATTTGACGAGAAAATCTGTAAAATTTATTTGGACGAAAAAGTGTGAGGAAAGTTTTCAAGAACTGAAAAAGAAGCTAAGTGTGGCACCTGTGTTGTCACTACTAGATAATACAGGAAACTTTGTGGTGTATAGTGATACTTCACACAAAGGATTGGGTTGTGTCCTTATGCAGAACGATAAAGTCATTGCGTACGCGTCAAGGCAACTGAAAGACTACTAGATAGGGTATCCGACTCATGATTTAGAGTTGGCGGCAGTTGTGTTTGCATTGAAGATATGGAGACATTATCTATATGGAGAAAAATGTGAGATCTACACAGACCATAAAAGTCTGAATTATATTTTCACACAGAAAGACCTGAATATGCGACAAAGGAGATGGATGGAATTGATAAAGGATTATGATTGTGAGATCTTTTATCATCCGGGCAAAGCTAAGGTTGTTGCAGATGCCTTGAGAAGGAAAGGTAGAGAAAAGTTGATGTTGTTGACTGATAAGGAGGAGCTCATTTTAGCAATGGCAAGGCTAGAGCTAGAAATCAAATTTCCAGAAGAATCCGGTGAAACATTGTTCCAGATAGAAGCTGGTCCAACTTTGCTGGACAAAGTGAAGAACGCACAACTACAGGATGAAGAATGCAAGAAAATAAAGGAAAGCGTGGTCGAGGGTAAAGAAGTGAAGTATAAAGTCGATACTGAGGGAATGCTAAGATTCGAGGGACGAATTTGGGTTCCACCAATACAGGATATTAAAGAAGACATCTTGATGGAAGCTCATAGCTCAAGATATTCGATTCATCCAGGAAGTACGAAAATGTATCAAGATTTGCGGCGTCATTTTTGGTGGCCAAACATGAAAAGAAATGTTGCAGAATGCGTTGCAAAGTGCTTGACATGTCAGAAAGTGAAGGCCGAGCATCAACGACCAAGCGGATTACTTCAACCGTTGGAAATACTGGAATGGAAGTGGGAGCATATCACAATGGATTTTGTGGTAGGTCTTCCATTGACTAAGAAAAGATACGATGCGATATGGGTGATAGTGGACAGATTGACAAAATCTGCACACTTTATGCCAATAAAGATTAAATTTAATCTTGATCAGCTGGCAAAGTTGTACGTTAAGGAGATCATTTCAAGACATGGAGTTCCAGTGTCAATTGTATCAGACAGAGATCCAAGGTTCACATCAAATTTCTGGATGAGACTACAAGAATGCATGGGAACGCAACTGAAAATGAGTACAGCACATCATCCACAAACCGATGGGCAAAGCGAAAGAACGATTCAGACGCTTGAAGATATGCTTAGAGCGTGCATTATGGATTTCAAAGGAAATTGGGATGATCATTTACCGTTAGTAGAGTTTGCCTACAATAACAGTTACCACGCGAGCATCGGCATGCCACCTTACGAGGCATTGTACGGCAGAAAGTGCAGAACTCCACTGTGCTGGGATGAAGTCGGTGAACGCTAACTGTTAGAACCAGAACTGGTATAACAAACTGCTGAAGTTGTCAAACTCATCAGAGCAAGCCTGGTAGCTACTCAAGATCGACATAAAAAGTATGTTGATCAACACAGGCAGAATCGTGAATTTGAAGTAGGAAGTTTTGTGTTCCTGAAAGTTTCTACTTGGAAAGGAAAAATTCATTTCGGTAAGAAGGGAAAGCTAAGCCCGAGGTTTATTGGACCCTTCGAAGTGCTGCGAAGAGTTGGAGAGGTGGCTTACGAGGTAGCTTTACCTCCAGAGTTAAAAAATATTCACAATATTTTTCACATTTCAGTGTTACGATCTTAAAAGCCCGATTACAAGCACGTGATCGAGTACGAACCGTTGCAGTTCGAGAAAGATTTGTCTTACGGAGAGATTCCTATCCAGATAGTCGACAGGAAGGAACAAGTTCTCAGGAATAAAGTGATACCTTCTGTGAAGGTGATATGGAGAAACCACAATGTCGAAGAGGCAACGTGGGAACTCGAAGCTGAAATGATGAAAAATTACCCTGACTTATTTGTTTAGTCTGTGTCTTCGATTCTGGGGACAGAATCTTTGTAAGTAGGGGAGAATGTGACGATTTGATTGTTTGAATTGTGATTCTGGGGACAGAATCCTTGTAAGGAGGGAAGGATGTAACGATCCGAAATTTTGATTTGTAATTTAAATATTTATTGAGTTATATAAATATTATTTGAGGTGTTTATTGTTAAATAAATATTTTATTGAAGTGATGGTTGATGAATCTAAATGTATTAGAGAATTTTCTAAATTAAATTAATTTGTAATTTAGAGGTTGTATTATTACGTGAGGTGTTATGGTGTTGTGTTGATTTAATAATTTAGATGGTATGTTAAATTATTAAATAAAGTTATAATGAAAATTATAATTTGGTGATATTTGTTAAAAGGCTATATTTAATTAAAATATAGTATGTGATTAATTTAATGGGTTAATGTTTGATATGAAAATAATATGTAATTATAGTTTATAAACTAAAGTGTTTATTAAAATAAATTAAAAAGGATTTAAATTAGTTTTTGCCAATCAAGGATTAAGTGTTTTAATTTTTTAAAATTTAAATGGTTTGCCAAACAAGCCTTAGGGCTTTTGATATTTCTAATTTTGAAATTTAAAATATATAATATAAATAAAATAAAATAAATAATAAATATAATGTATTTATGTTATAGACGTTATTTTGATAACTGATGATGGCTATTAAGGTCATATCAGTTTGTGTTTTTATGTTACGCATACTAGCTATCAGAGTTCATTCTAGTTGTGCTAGGCAATAGAGAAAATTGAGAATTGAGAGAATTTGAGAGAAAGCTTAGGATTTTCAAGCAATTCCAGTGGGTTAGCAAGAATTACACGCTAATTGAAGGTATGTTCACAACCTTAAAGTTATATATGTGTGTATATATGTGTATATGTATTTCACGGCAAGAATTTCTCATGTTCTATTATAAGCAATTGTTGAATTGTAGATTTATATAGTTAGTAATTGCAATTGTATATGTTTATAATGCTAGAATTTATGTTAAATAGGGTAATCGCATGTTAATTTTCGGTTGACAGTGAAAGAAAATTTTGTCAGTGTTTATGTTTTTCATATAGTCTGAGTAAGTATCAATTTTAATGGCCAATTTGTATGTGAAAATGTTAATTGAAGCTTGTATATGTTAGTTCTTTATGATACAAGCATAATGTAATTTGGGTGAGGTGATTTTTGGCCAACTAATGAATTCACAGTGATGATTTCTAGAATGAATATCAAAAAAATTGAGTTCTGTATGAAAATATGAATTTTGAGAAATTAAAATAGTTTTAGTTGATGTTAAATTGTTCTAATTGGATATAAATGTGAACAATCATGTTTATGATAGTTGTATATTTATTTTACGTGTTAATATCACTGTTTGATGGGTGATACTCGTGTTAGTTAGCTTATGAAAATATGTCGAAGCTCTGTTTTGAAAAAACTGGGTTCTGCAAGTCGCGCGGGCGCGCAGATGTCGCGCGGGCGCAAGGCATTTCCATATAAAACTCGCGCGGCCGCGCGAGTGCCCATTTTCAGACACTGAAGTCAGTTTATTCTACAAACTTTAGTTGTTCGTTGTAGCTTAGCTTAAGGTTATGGAATGTGAGAATCATGTAACAACAAGATTAAATAAAGTCATGTTATGCGGTTTATGAATTCAAAATGTTAAAAGTGATTAGTAAATCGAGAATGCGTTATATGATAGTTTGGTATACATAATGAAAGTTAGACAAGTGTTGCTAAGTAAAACACTTGGAGTTTCTGAACTGTGAATGGTAATGAACCTGTTATGATATGTTAGCTTGTCTAATAGGTATTGTGGTTCTAAAATTATGTGTAGGTGATCGTGAGTTTAACTTTATAAGCTTACACTCAAGGCAAGTTTCTAAACTCTATCTTTTACATTGAGAAAGTTTCCTAATTCTTTTCTTTCGTGGGCTAGTTTCATTATTACATTGTGAAGCTTTATTCTTTGATTGAACAAGCTTTCTATTTCAACTGTTGATTGAATAAGTCAACCATCCTAGTTCATTCGAACTAATTTTTAACTCTAATGTTATTTGAATTCTCATGTTATTGATTCATTCTAACTTGTTTATAGTTAAGCAAGTTTCTTAAGTTACATTCTTGTATAATGAACACAGTTTGAACTCTCGTCTTATTTTTGAACTGTTTTATTCCTTGCTTGAATTTAATACCATGTTGGGCAAGTTTTTAGCTTCCAGCTTGCTATCAATTAATGTACGTTCAATAATTTAATTTCTAATGTTATAAGACTTTAACCTTAGTTTATTTATTGTTCAAGCAAAGGGTTACCATTTTATTCATTTTGTTGAATACTCATGCTCTATAGTTAATTCAAGCATGAGTTTAATATGTACAACCAGTTTATTTATGATTCTCAATTGTTCAATGTTATGTTGTTATTAAATATCTATTGTGATTATCAAACACTATTGATTCAACTATTCCTCTAGTTGATGTTCGTTAAACTTCAATTTCCCTTGAAAGCTTATCCAAACCAAACTTTCTTTGGTGCGGACTTGTACTCTAAATACTGGGATGAACAACCCTATTATTATTAGGGGATAATTTACACGTAGCGTTAAAATGTTTGTGCACAATACATTGTACGAAGGGCTGATCCCCCTAAGTACGAGAAGTCCTTATAGTCTTATGACTGTTAAAGTTGGAGTTGAAAGATTACTCACTACTGTGGACATAGTTCATGGTCTTATGACCCTCAGTTATATAAATTCCATATTTTGGATTCCAGATTTTTGATTATCATTGTTGGAGTATTATTCAGACTTGATGAGCCTATTCGTTAGCAATTATTATTATTATTTTCTTGTTGATTTATTGGTGTATCCAGTGAGTAATTGTTTTGCTCACTCTTGCATATTTATACACTTATTGCAGCTAAAGTTGAGAAGGTAGATGAGCCTTCAACTAGCAAAGGAAAGGGAAAAATTTACAAGTGATGCTGATTTGTACTTTTATTTACTGTTATGATCATAGACTTTTCAATAATGATGTAATGTAATAATTAAATTTCACAATTGAATGATGTTTAAAGGTTAGATAACCTGGGATGTTTTTGAATTATTGTTGTAACCCTATTTAAAGGGAGGATTATAGTTTAAATATTATTTTATTTGGGTAAATATTATGTATGTATGGATAGTGAGCACCAAATCTTGTGGAAAAGAAGTACCTAGATTTGGGGGTGTCACGGTATTCGTCACATGAAGGAGGTAGAATTCATCAAACTAGAGCAGAATAATATGACTGTAACGCCCCCAAAATAGGTCCATTCCATCCAACCCATTTTGAGTCGCCAAATACATGGTACAGATAACAACTACAACTTTATTACAACAATTGTCGTGCAAAATACAACAACACATATGCTATGAGTTTGGGTACAAATATATACCAACTGTGACTCATGTCCCAACCTTGGATAGCACGTCACAATGACACATTACATAAAGGTATAGTCAAAAACTGTTTTAGAAATTAGAATCTTTGGGAAGTGCTCAAGGAAACCCTCGTACATGGGATGCCATGCTTCTAGGTTATGATAGATATCATATGGCCACAGAATTATCCTTGGTTGACCCAATAGACCCCAAAGAAAAACAAGAAGGTTACTATCATATTCTTCCCAATGGTGAGTCTTCTCTTGACTTATCATTATCTCCACTGTCTCTAATTGAGAATTATACTTCAAACAAATACCAAGATTATATAGGTAGTGCTCGTAAATATACTCAGTAAGTGGTTGAGCACAACCTTGTCTTATGATGACACGAGGTTGTATGTCATTATACATCCTGTAAGATAGTGGCAAAACACCCTTCCAAGTTAAATTCACCTCACCCTCAATATCTATAGACCACCGTTCTATTCCCTTGTTATCCCTCGCTCGACCCAGCTACACTTTTATTACCTAAAAGGAATTGTGAAGCAAAAGGGTGAGCACAACTAGCTCAGTAAAGAATATCATGACTAAAGATAAATTATCAATAGTCTTCAACAGTAATAAATTAGAGATTTAGAACATATGGTAGATGATAAAACTTTTCAACCATAGTTGCAGCGGAACGAGCAATCCATTAGAAGAGTCAAATAGACTATAAAGTCTATTATCTTCTCCACGTTAAAAGTCCACCAATAATGTTTTATCCCTGTAACATCAATCAATAGTTCCTTTCCACAATCATATGAATAATTCATAATCATAATTGTGATTCTAAATTTCGCATCCAAGACGAAGAAAATTTTCATCACCTGTCTTTACCTGAAACATCAAAGATCATGGTTATACCAAATCACAGTTCCTGTTCATAATCATACTAATAAATTCATCTTTGCATCACGGGCCAAAGATATTCATCAACAGTTCATCTTTACACTATATGCCAAAGATATTCAATAACAAGTCATCTTTGCACTACGGGCCAAAGATATTCATCAACAACTCATCTTTGCACTACAGGCCAAAGATATTCCTCAATAGTTCATATTTGTACTACAGGCCAAATATATTATTATCTCAAAGAAATATATAATCATTTCAGAATTTATATAACCAATAATTATAACCATGTTGATCATTTCACCTTTGCACTTAAGCTAAAGATATTCAATTATAAATTCAATGGTCATGATCATACCAGTCACAATTCAACTTTTCACTACTGGACAAAAAGAACCCTAGTCATGATCATACCAATAATCTACCCATCTTTACACTCAAGTCAAAGAGAAATATCATCATTAGAGTTATAAAAATGTTATATATGATAAAAAAAATAATATGATCAACATATAGTTTTAATCTCAAGAGTAATATTCATAAATCAACTATAATTTGGTTAGAAAAAGAAACCAATTTTGTCATGAATAGTAACTCGTGAATAGTAACCCATGAATAGTAATTCATGAATAGTAACTCATGAATAGTAACTCGTGAATAGTAACTCATGAATAGTAACTCGTGAATAGTAACTCATGAATAATAACTCGTGAATAGTAACTCATGAATAGTAACTCGTGAATAGTAACTCGTGAATAGTAACTCGTGAATAATAACTCATGAGTAGTAACTCATGAATAGTAACCCCGACATGAAAAGTTTCAAATTTGATAAAAAGTTCAGATCAATACTTCGGCATAATGATATTGAAGAAAATAATATCATTTAAGAAGAAATAACATCCCTTACTATCCCTTACCTCAAAAGAGCAGTACTTCTGACTGGAATAACGCTGAACGAACTTGCACCGTATAGCAACACTCAAAGTATCAAAATACTCACAAGAATACGCTCAATATATCGAGAGAGAAATAGAGACAAAACTTCAGTTTCTGGTGTGATTTTCAATTCTAACCTAAGCACCCTATTTATAGAAAAATGCTTAGAACACCAAAGCAGAAAATTGAATATAATAATAATATATTTAACAAATTTTCCTTAGCCCACCTTGACCATCTGAATTCAGCCATAACACATGTTAATGATGTCCACAAAATACAAAAAAAATGTTTTTCTAAACAAAAATAATTAAAACTTCCAAAAATCAATTATTTCAGAATTTTGGAACTTCAATAATTCATAATAAATAGCCCTTTCATCAGAAAATTCGAATGTCGAGAGTTTTTATAAGAAATTCAATTCTCTACAACTTTGCAGAAGAAAGTTTTTCCAAATTCCAAACAAAAATTGACCGAAATCCACAAACGGGCGATTTTACAGTCTATAATAAATTTTCGGTCAAGAATTGTGTCCACCAACACACAAAACATGTGTTAATCATTTAATGCCAAAAAAATACTTTTCCTCCTCATTTATTCATATATCCCACATTCATTATAAAAATATCACCATTAATATATTATTAAAGTAATATATTTAAATGAATTATTTTATCAGAAAAAGATAAAATATTAATTTTCAACAATTGTCACATTAAAATTTTCTCCATCTACATCCACATAAAATTAATATTTTCCTCATCATATAAATCAATAATTAATTATACACAAATAATATTACAGAATCACAGTATTGGCAACCAGGCCGTTCCCAGGAAAGAGGGGGCTTTCCAATAAGGATCTATTCCTTACAGGCGCGCAATTAGATGACCAAACCTCTCCTTGGACAGAACTTTCTAGACATTGCCAATAATGTTATCTAATAATATTATTCAGATAATATGAATTATTGCTCCGATAATAGAAAATACTGTGTAGTGACAATTATTAAAATAACAGTAATATAAAATATCAACGCAGCAATTATTGAATCAATAAAATAAAATACTGAACAGTAATTACTGTAATAATTATTGAGTAATGCCTTCTTACGTAAAAATCAATAATTGGTGCAATACCGTGTGCTACTGTGCAACAACGCGTATTACTGTGTTTTAACCACCGGATATTCCAACAGTGTTAACGGTAACAACTACGCCGTTATTTATAAACAACTTACTCTTGTCGTTTTCTTCATCCAATCGCTTTCCGTTATGGGGCCCACAAAAGGCTGCGTCGTCGTATGAATATTCTCCGACAGTAAGAATATTCCACGATCAAATGAATATTCCCCGACAACAATGAATATTTTATAACCACTTGTGTATTTCGAAAAAAAAATCATATATCACCCTTAACTTTAATAATTATCAATTTAATCATTTACTAAATTGTAATTATAAGAAAAATTGAATACTTTTATTTCATAAAATTCGGGGTCTTACAATCTCCCCTCCTTATGAAATTTCGTCCTCGAAATTTACGTACCTGATATTTCAAAGAGTTGAGAATACCTTACTTTCATTTCAGATTCCATCTTTCCTGTCATCATAATTTCTTCATTGCTCATCTCCTGTATTTCAGATATCATTCTAGAATACAGCTTCAAAATAAAGGTTAATTGAACAAATTAACATATCACATAATATCCCGATATTATGACTGACCAACAAATAAGCTTAGGTAGGACACACTAGCGAAGGATTTACTCGTCTCTCTCCTCCTAGTCCTATTCCCCGATCTCCGCCAGAGATCATATCCCTAAGCTCTGATACCAAATGTAACTCTCATGGTGCTTCAACCACAGCACCTCACAATGGTACCTATCAGCTTGCCACCGCAGAACGGCGTCCCCTACGGAGAGTCTGGCTTCGGTGCATCCCCCATCAACAGGAAGTCACCAGCGAGAGGCTCGGGGCTCTTTACTTATGGCTCTGATACCAAATGTAACGCCCCCAAAATAGGTCTATTCCATCCAACCCATTTTGAGTCGCCAAATACATGGTACAGATAACAACTACAACTTTATTACAATAATTATCGTGCAAAATACAACAACACATATGCTATGAGTTTGGGTACAAATATATACCAACTGTGACTCATGTCCCAACCTTGGATAGCACGTCACAATGACACATTACATAAAGGTATAGTCAAAAACTGTTTTAGAAATTAGAATCTTTGGGAAGTGCTCAAGGAAACCCTCGTACATGGGATGCCATGCTTCTAGGTTATGATAGATATCATATGGCCACAGAATTATCCTTGGTTGACCCAATAGACCCCAAAGAAAAACAAGAAGGTTACTATCATATTCTTCCCAATGGTGAGTCTTCTCTTGACTTATCATTATCTCCACTGTCTCTAATTGAGAATTATACTTCAAACAAATACCAAGATTATATAGGTAGTGCTCGTAAATATACTCAGCAAGTGGCTGAGCACAACCTTGTCTTATGATGACACGAGGTTGTATGTCATTATACATCCTGTAAGATAGTGGCAAAACACCCTTCCAAGTTAAATTCACCTCACCCTCAATATCTATAGACCACCGTTCTATTCCCTTGTTATCCCTCGCTCGACCCAGCTACACTTTTATTACCTGAAAGGAATTGTGAAGCAAAAGGGTGAGCACAACTAGCTCAGTAAAGAATATCATGACTAAAGATAAATTATCAATAGTCTTCAACAGTAAAAAATCAGAGATTTAGAACATATGGTAGATGATAAAACTTTTCAACCATAGTTGCAGCGGAACGAGCAATCCATTAGAAGAGTCAAATAGACTATAAAGTCTATTATCTTCTCCACGTTAAAAGTCCACCAACAATGTTTTATCCCTGTAACATCAATCAATAGTTCCTTTCCACAATCATATGAATAATTCATAATCATAATTGTGATTCTAAATTTCGCATCCAAGACGAAGATAATTTTTATCACCTGTCTTTACCTGAAACATCAAAGATCATGGTTATACCAAATCACAGTTCCTGTTCATAATCATACTAATAAATTCATCTTTGCATCACGGGCCAAAGATATTCATCAACAGTTCATCTTTACACTATATGCCAAAGATATTCAACAACAAGTCATCTTTGCACTACGGGCCAAAGATATTCATCAACAACTCATCTTTGCACTACAGTCCAAAGATATTCCTCAATAGTTCATATTTGTACTACAGGCCAAATATATTATTATCTCAAAGAAATATATAATCATTTCAGAATTTATATAACCAATAATTATAACCATGTTGATCATTTCACCTTTGCACTTAAGCTAAAGATATTCAATTACAAATTCAATGGTTATGATCATACCAGTCACAATTCAACTTTTCACTACTGGACAAAGAGAACCCTAGTCATGATCATACCAATAATCTACCCATCTTTACACTCAAGTCAAAGAGAAATATCATCATTAGAGTTATAAAAATGTTATATATGATAAAAAAAAATAATATGATCAACATATAGTTTTAATCTCAAGAGTAATATTCATAAATCAACTATAATTTGGTTAGAAAAAGAAACCAATTTTGTCATGAATAGTAACTCGTGAATAGTAACACATGAATAGTAATTCTTGAATAGTAACTCATGAATAGTAACTCATAAATAGTAACTCGTGAATAGTAACTCGTGAATAGTAACTCATGAATAATAACTCGTGAATAGTAACTCATGAATAGTAACTCGTGAATAGTAACTCGTGAATAGTAACTCGTGAATAATAACTCATGAGTAGTAACTCATGAATAGTAACCCCGACATGAAAAGTTTCAAATTTGATAAAAAGTTCAGATCAATACTTCGGCATAATGATATTGAAGAAAATAATATCATTTAAGAAGAAATAACATCCCTTACTATCCCTTACCTCAAAAGAGCAGTACTTCTGACTGGAATAACGCTGAACGAACTTGCACCGTATAGCAACACTCAAAGTATCAAAATACTCACAAGAATACGCTCAATATATCGAGAGAGAAATAGAGACAAAACTTCAGTTTCTGGTGTGATTTTTAATTCTAACCTAAGCACCCTATTTATAGAAAAATGCTTAGAACACCAAAGCAGAAAATTGAATATAATAAAAATATATTTAACAAATTTTCCTTAGCCCACCTTGACCATCTGAATTCAGCCATAACACATGTTAATGATGTCCACAAAATACAAAAAAAATGTTTTTCTAAACAAAAATAATTAAAATTTCTAAAAATTAATTATTTCAGAATTTTGGAACTTCAATAATTCATAATAAATAGCCCTTTCATCAGAAAATTCGAATCTCGCGTGTTTTTATAGGAAATTCAATTCTCTACAACTTTGCAGAAGAAAGTTTTTCTAAATTCCAAACAGAAATTGACCGAAATTCACAAACGGGCGATTTTACAGTCTATAATAAATTTTCGGTCAAGAATTGTGTCCACCAACACACAAAACATGTGTTAATCATTTAATGCCAAAAAAATACTTTTCCTCCTTATTTATTCATATATCCCACATTTATTGTAAAAATATCACCATTAATATATTATTAAAATAATATATTTAAATAAATTATTTTATCAGAAAAAGATAAAATATTAATTTTCAACAATTGTCACATTAAAATTTTCTCCATCTACATCCACATAAAATCAATATTTTCCTCATCATATAAATCAATAATTAATTATACACAAATAATATTACAGAATCACAGTATTGGCAACCAGGCCGTTCCCAGGAAAGAGGGGGCTTTCCAATAAGGATCTATTCCTTACAGGCGCGCAATTAGATGACCAAACCTCTCCTTAGACAGAACTTTCTAGACATTGCCAATAATGTTATATAATAATATTATTCAGATAATATGAATTATTGCTCCGATAATAGAAAATACTGTGTAGTGACAATTATTAAAACAACAGTAATATAAAATATCAACGCAGCAATTATTGAATCAATAAAATAAAATACTGAACAGTAATTACTGTAACAATTATTGAGTAATGCCTTCTTACGTAAAAATCAATAATTGGTGCAATACCGTGTGCTACTGTGCAACAACGCGTATTACTGTGTTTTAACCACCGGATATTCCAACAGTGTTAACGGTAACAACTACGCCGTTATTTATAAACAACTTACTCTTGTCGTTTTCTTCATCCAATCGCTTTTCGTTATGGGGCCCACAAAAGGCTGCGCCGTCGTATGAATATTCCCCGACAGTAAGAATATTCCACGATCAAACGAATATTCCCCGACAACAATGAATATTTTATAACCACTTGTGTATTTCGAAAAAAAAAATCATATATCACCCTTAACTTTAATATTTATCAATTTAATCATTTACTAAATTGTAATTATAAGAAAATTTGAATACTTATATTTCATAAAATTCGGGGTCTTACAATGACTGTATCGCAATACGAAGCAAAGTTTACGGAGTTATTCCGGTTTGCATCTCATTTAGTAAACAATGAGGAGCGGATGACGCGAATGTTTCTAAGAGGTTTAAAACCTAAAATTCGTCAACATCTTATCTCTTATAAACTTTGCTTGTATTCAGATGTAGTAAATAGGGCTCAGTTATTGGAGCGGGATTATAAGTCAGCTCAACCAAAAGACAGCAACCGACATCACGATAATAGTTGTGACGCCCCCAAAATAGGTTTATTCCACCCAACCCATTCTGAGTCGCCAAATACATGGTACAGAAAACAACTACAACTTTATTATTACAATTGTTGAGCAAAATACGACAACACGTATACTGTGAGTTTAAATACAAATATTGTCATCTAGACAATATTCAAACTCAAATGGAGTCCTCATTATAATTATTGATATACTATTTTACAAAATAGTGAGGACTACTAAAACAACTATCTTGAACCATCATTCCATACCCCGACTAGTACCCGCTACATTCTCGCTTCCTGAGAAGAAAAAATGGAACAAAAAGGAAAAGGGTGAGCTCAACTAGCCCAGTAAAGAACATTATGACTAAGATAATATAGAACAAATTATCGTTAGTCCTCAACAGGGAAAAATCTGATAGAATACAATAGACAACAAGTTTTAGATCAACAACTGCAGCGGAAATAACAATTCATTAGAAGAGTTAAGTAGAGAATGAAATCTACTATCATCTATGAATTTAAAAGTCTATCATCGATATTTTATCCCTGTAACATCAATCAATATACATCTTGAATCAAATAGTCATCTTTGCACTACAGGCCAAAGATATTAATCAGTCGGTCATGTTCATCTCAACACCTATTCATCTTTGCACTATGGGCCAAAGATATTCATCAAGAAATTATTCATCTTTACACTACAGGCCAAAGATATTCAGTAATATCATCATTTAGCAATGAGGATGATAAAAAATATATTTTAAAGAAAACGAATCCAATGAGACAAAAGAATAAATATTATGGATTCGTACTTCGGTTTATCCATGTTCAAAAATACTCCATAATAAACTATTGTGGAGCAGAATTCAAAAATAAATATCAAAACATAGATCCAATCAAAGATAGGAACCATAACAGACAATCTTGGACACAGAAAAAAAAATTTAATTTTTCTGTGAATAGTGCCGTAATTGTGAATAGTGTCGTATACGGAAATAGTACTGTATACGTGAATAGTAACTCCGATACTAAAAGGTAGAAAGTCCACAAGAAAAATCATCATACTTCATGAATAGTACTCGTGAATAGTAATTCGTGAATAGTAACTCATGAATAGTAACTCATGAATAGTAACCCCGACATGAAAAGATAAGAATTTCACAAGAAAAATCTTACCAATATTCCAGCATAATGATTTAAAAAGAAATAATGTTATTTTTTTAAAAAAAATAACATCCCTTACCTCAAAAGAATAATACTTCTGGCTGGAATATCAGATATAATACTGAAAGAAACTTGCACCATATAGCAACACTCAAGATATCAAAATACTGACAAGAATACGCTCGAATCCACATACGGATTTTACAGGCTAAAATTAAATTTCAGTCAAAAATAAGGTCCACCAACACATAAAACATGTGTTAAACATTTATTGCAACAGAAATACTCTTCCTCCTCATTTATTCATATATCACCCATTCATTGTAAAAATATCACTATTATTATATTATTATAATATAATAATATATTTAAATGAATTATTTTATCAGAAAAGATAAAATATCAATTTTCAACAATTGTCACATTAAAAATTTTCTCTATCTATATTCACATAAAATGAATATTTTCCTTATCATATAAATCAATAATTAATTATTCACAAATAATATTACAGAATCACAATACTGACAATCAGGCCGTTCCCAGGAAAGAGAGGGCTTTCCAATAAGAATTTTTCCTTACTGGCTCGCAATTAGGTGACCAAACCTCTCCTTAGACAGAACTTTCTAGACATTGCCAATAATGCTATCTAATAATATTATTCAAATAATATGAATTATTGATCTGATAATGAAAAATACTGTGTAGTGACAATTATTAAATAACAGTAATATAAAATATCAATGCAACAATTATTGAATCAATAAAACAAAATATTGAACAGTAATTACTGTAACAATTATTGAGTAGTGCCTTCTTACGTAAGAATCAATAATTGGTACAATACTGTGTGCTACTGTGTTTTAACCACTGGGTATTTCAACAGTATTAACGGTAACAACTACGTCGTTACTTATAAACAACTTATACTTGTCGTTTTCTTCATCCAATTAATTTCTGTTATGGGGCCCACACAAGGCTGCGCCGTCGTACGAATATTCTCCGACAGTAAGAATATTTCACGACCAAACGAATATTCCCCGACAACAATGAATATTTTATAACCACTTGCTTATTTAAAAATATTTGCGCATTTGTACCCATAACTAACCACATTAATCAAATCCACCCTTACTATTTCAAAATAATAAATAGAGGAAATTAAATTTTATTTATAATAAGTTGGGGTCTTACAACCTCCCCACCTTATGAAATTTCGTCCTCGAAATTGACGTACGTACCTGGTGTTTCGAAAAAGTGTGGATACCTCGCTTTCATTTCTATTTCCAACTCCCAGGTCATTTCCTCAATAGCACGGTTCCTCCACAAAATCTTAACTTGCGGTATGACCTTTGTGCATAGGACATGCTCTTTCATATCCAAGATCTTGACAGGTACCTCTTCGTACATTAAATCTTCGGCTATTTCGTCTAGTTCTAACTCAATAACGTGGATCGGGTAATCCACATAATTTCGTAACTTCGATACATGAAAAACGTTATGAACACGCGACATACTTGGCAGTCAAATGAGTCTATAGGCCACATTTCCTACTTGATCAAGAATTTTAAATGGACCAACAAATCGACGGTTGAGATTTCTTCTCTTCATCGACTCTTACTTCTAGAATAACGCCTTCTTGCATCTTCTTCTTTATATTCATCAACTCTGGTGTGTAGCTTGAGCGATTTTAACTTTATCGATTAAAGTCGATTCTACTCGAATATTCGTTATCTTTACACAGGTTCTTAGAATCTTTAACTCTATCTCCATCTTTTGAAATGAGTCTTTGTGTTCGATAATATCGCACTCGTACCCGCATACAATCTTCTACTCAACACGTTAGCTACCGCGTTTGCTTTTCCAGGATGGTATTGGATGGTATGATCGTAATCTTTCAACAGCTTGAGCTAAAGTCGTTGTCGCATGTTGAGTTCTTGGAAGCTCTTCTCACATTCCTCGCTCCATTCAAATTTTATATCCTTACGAGTCAGCTGAGTTAATAGAGTAGCGATTCGAGAAAATTCTTACACGAATCTCTGATAATAACCAGCTAAGCCTAGAAAGATACGTATTTCGATTACTGACTTAGGCTGCTCTCAACTGTGACTCATATCCCAACCTTGGATGGCACGTCACAATGGCACCTATCAGTTTACTATCGCACAAATATGACGTCCCCTACGGAGAGTCTAGCTTCGGTGCATTCCACAAAGGAAGTCACCAAATAGAGGCTAGGGTACCAACTCCTGTAGTTGGGTTTCTAACTCCTGAAGTTCAATAGGAGTCATTCGATATGAGATTTTAAAAATGGGTTTTGTACTGGGTTCAAAGTCGATACAAAATTCAATATCACGCTCTGGGAGTAGGCCATGAAATTCTTCAGGAAATACGTCAAAAAATATACTAACAATAGAAATATCATTCAAATCTGACGTATTTTTGTTCAAGTCCATGACATGGGCTAAGAAAGCTTGACATCCATTTTTTAATAAACGAATGACTTTATGGCTTGATATAAAAGAGTTTGACTTCAATGGCTTAGTTGCTTGAATTCGAATAACAGGTTGCTTAGGAATATGAAAACTAACAACCTTACAAAAGAAATCAATTTTGGCATGATGAGTAGTTAACCAATCAATCCCTAAAATCACATCAAAAACAAGTATCTTTAAAGAGATAAGATCAACAGGTAATGTGATGGTGCCATCCTGAATCAAGCAAAATTTATAAACAGTAGATGTAATGAAGGTTTCTCTTAACAAAGTTTTAACAAACAAGTCAAAGTCTAATTTCTCAAGAGTCAAGTTCAAACGTTGAGCACAAGCAGGAGAGATAAAAGAATGGGTAGAACCGGTATCTAATAAGGTATAAACTTCGTAAGAATATATAATTAACTAACCCGTGCTAACTTTATTCGGGTTCCTCGCATTCTGACCAGTCACGACAAACGCTCTTTTAGGAACCGTTGACTTTGACTTTTCTGGGACAGCCTTTTAAGTCACCATCCCCGCTGGACTGGGTTTTACTACCGTACAATCTCGAGCGATATGACCTTCTTTTCCATAATTATAATATACCTTGAAAGGCTGTGAACAGTTTGGACTTATATGTCTCTCCTCTCCGCATTTGTAGCATCTAACTGGCGTTCATTCTCCTCCCCTAGAATTTGTTACTGGTGCTGGTGCTGGTGCTGCTGCCGATGTCTTCCCGTCATCGTTAAATCTTCTCTTCTTGAAATTTCCACTTAAATCATTTCTTCTATTATCTTGGCCATGATTACTACCGAAGTGGTTATCATTT